>WAAB01002252.1:341560-432541 GCA_013389865.1 Piaya cayana
TTCTTGCGATGAGGGGCCCAGAACTGAACACAGTATTCAAGGAGAGGCTTCATCCTTCACACTTTATCAACTTTAAAAAAATGGAAAATACAGCATTCACAACAGGCCCTTAGTTGTTAAGTAGGTTGTCTGGTCTACCAACATTATGGTTTGGAAATTTGCTTCAAATTACTACTGTGTTGACTGACTGTCCATGAAGTAATAGGTGGTGTTAACTCTTATGGAGAGTTACACTGAAGATAATTTATTTTCTAGCAAGTGTTCATTATAGGTGTTGATTATAAAGAACTTGTTACATAGAAGGAAGAACACAATTACTCAAGGACTACCAGGTTTCTTTCCCCAGAAGAAATCTGGAATTCATCATTCTAACAATGGACGTAACCAAAGGTTATTTTACCTCCTGTATGAGTTTGCTAAAAGTAGGAATTTTCTTTTATTTTTTCTTTCCTACATGAACTCTCTATATGTTATTTCTTTGTTCATTTTTGTGTCTACCTGTTAGTGAACAGATCTTTGATACCTTTGTTCCATTACAGCTTGTCTGGCTGTTGCCATTAAAAGTCTATGTTCCACAAGGAAACCAACTCTAGCAACCGGGCAATTTTCATACCAAAGTTCAGATTCCTTTGTGGGCCAGATATCTTGAACACCCTTGGGAATAGAAAAAAGCAGACACATAATTTCAACTTGAGTGTTTTTAATACCAGTTAGAAATGGTTCCTAATAATGCAGACATGCTTACTTAATTCATTTTGCCTTAATTACACAGTAACAAGATGTCATGATTCCATCCTGCATTATTGAATATGGTCTTGTTAAAATGGATTATTATATCTGCAAAAGATAATTAACTGCAGGAACATATTTTTACACCATCCCCTCAGCTTCTTGCTTTATCTGACCAGCGAGTCCCATGTTATGAAAAAGAAGCAGATTTCTGATGCTGAAGGATATCATGATCAAGCCTCTTCACTTCTTCTAGCTGGATCATTGGAAATTTTACTTGTTTTTCAAACCACTTGGCTACAGTGAGAAGCTGCTTCTCCTGGAGTGAACGTCCAATGAACTGAAGCCCAACTGGCAAACCTCTCTCTGAAAGAGCTGCAGGAACACTTATGGCTGGCACTCCTGAAAGAAAAAAAGATACATGTGCAAAGATGCACTATTAAAACAAATCCAGTTGGAGTCATTTCTGTAACAATTCTAAGAGAATCAGAAAAAAAAATATGTAGAGGAAAAAGACTAGATAAAATAATTCAAGTCAATGAACTAAGGATAGTGCTAAGTGATCACAAGAAATTAATTAGAGTGATTTTTTAAAGTTAGCATCCTCTGAAAACATAATCAACTCTCTTTAGAGATATTTTGGTCTCTGGAACTTGAATGGATTCATCTTATCTGCCGCCTGCACTCGTGCTCCACAAGGTGTTCCACATTAAACTCAAGTCTTGAATTTTAAAGCATTTAATAAAAAAAATTATCTTATACTTGGTTATGACTGTAAGATGAAAAACACAGGGGTGAAATATCTTGATTCTACAGAAGTAAATAGCTGAAGGGAATGGCAGGGGAAAATATAATTGAATTCCTGTCCCTACACACCAGCCATGTTTGCAGCTTGTGTTAGGATGTCATCTTGTGTGCTGCGAGTTCTGTTGTCTTCTTTGATGAATTCCATATATGGTACTGCATCACTCAGAGTGGTAGGAGTGAGTAAAATATCAACACCGCTCCTGAAAACTTTCACAAAGTCACTGGCAATGAGACGTCTGACTTTCTGTGCCTTGATAAAGTAATTCTCATAGTTCCTAGAAAGAAATATAGACTTAAGGATTTCTTAGTTACCCTACAAAAGACAAGCACAATATTCCTTTCGGTTAAAAGACAAGCACTGGCATTTGAGTTTTTGATATACTAGAAGCTTAGTCATCAAAAATGGGGTTTATGCTTATAGCAATGAAGCTGTCAGAGAAGGAAGAGATGAGGGCATACTGCTGAAGAAACATGGAGGGAAAACAGAAACCTAGTTTACAGTAAGTAACTAAAAATTAAAACATTTTCATTATGAAACTAAACTATGTATCAAATTTCACTGCAGGGCAGCACAGCAAAGCCTAGAAACAATAAGGACTAAGCAGGCCTGGAAAATGGACATTAATCATTTAGGATTCAATCCAGAAAGGTACATAAAGCATGTGAAAAAGTCCCATCATCTACGGTGGACTCTAAATGGACTTAAAACTATGTATGTGTTTGTAATAAATTTTCTCTCTCCCTAACCCTTTTTTCTCATCTAAGCATGCGGCCTATGGATTTCTAAACTGCCTTTACACAATCCTGAAGAAGAGACAACTGCATCAGCTTTATCTCCATAGCTCCTTTTAACTTCATATGCAGAACTGCTAAATGTGGAATACTTACATTCAGAGTTCAGTTTCAAAAGTAATTGCTATCTAAAACCACAGCTATTAAAAAAAGGCAGGCAAGTGGGATATAAACCACTGCTACATGCCAGAGTGTTTGCACATAAAACAACAACTGAAACTACCCAAGAGCCACTTTGACAGAGTAATCTAAAGATTAAGTTTCTGAAAAACTTCAGTGAAAATTATTATAATCAATAATAGACAGTATAATAGACAACAAATTGTACCATGAGAATTAGCCCTTTTCCTACAATCATTCCTGAAACCATTCTAGCTGTTAACTTCAGAAAGCCCCTAAGCACCACATCTACTCACTATTTAAATGTGTGCAAAGATGCTGACTCATCCACTTCCTTGGGCAGCCTGTTCCAATTCTTAACAACCCTCTTGGTGAATAATTTTTTCTTAAACCTCCCCTGGCACAACTTGAGACCACTTCCTCTCATCCCATCGCTTGTTACGTGGGAGAAGAGACCAAAACCCACCTTGCTACAATCTCCTTTCTGGTAGTTGTAGACAGTGGTTAGGTCTCCCCTCAGCATCCTCCTCTCCAGGCTAAACAATCCCTGTTCCCTCAGTCACTCCTCAGGAGACTTGAGCTCCAGCCCCTTCATCAGCTCCATTGTCCTTCTCTAGACATGCTTCAGCACCTCAATGTCTTTCTTGTAGTGAGGGGCCCAAAACTTAACACAGTATTTGAGTATATTGCCTCACCAGCATGAAACAGGGGCATGATCACTTCCTGCTAGCCACATCAGCTCTGATACAAGCCAGAATGCTACTGGCCTTCTTGGTCACCTGGGAACAGAGCTGGCTCATATTCAGTCAGCTGTCAACCAGCATCCCAGGTCCGTTTCCACTGGGCAGCTTTCCAGCCACTCTTCCCCAAGACTGTAGTGTTGCATGGGATTGTTGGGGCCAGTTGCAGGACCTGAGACTGGGCACTTGTAACCAGAAGGAGCACACTTGGCAGGAATTTCAGCATTCCATAAAAGCAAGTTGTTACATATACTGACTGACAACAGTCCCGCTTCTGAGAGCCACTAGGAGTCACGTCTGATGAATACTCTTGCTGACAGAGCTCTTTCTGTAGTGCACTTGCTTTGAAACTGATTACATGACTAATACTTTTGTTAGTATCTGAACAAATTAAGACAGAGAAAACCAGCACTTTTAACAAGATAAATTACAAGTACTGTTAGATAATCATTGAAAAACAACAAAAGAAGTCAAGTGTATCCAGGCACCAGCTTCTCTACATGAGCTGTACAAAACCCTGTCTCCTGCAAAGACATCAGTTCAGTACCTTTGCCAGTGCCTTCCTTCCCCTGTACAATGAGGCAAAGAGCTATAGTTAATTTAATTGCCATATCTTCAGGCTTTCTCTACAAGACCTCACTAGAATGCACCAGCAGTTTTCCCATGCAGTTTTAATGAGATTAACAGACACAGAACTTTTTACACTATGACAGTAATGGCTTTGGTACGATTTCAATGTCATACCACAGGATAGATCATTTGTTATCTTAACTAATGGGTGTCAATAATACTCTGGTAGAGGGAAGAAAATAAAAATCACTGAGTTGTTTTACTTAATTCAGGATGCTTACTGGAAGGCTAAGGGAAAACATTTTCATTAATTATTAACAGTTTACTAGGTATTATATAGCTAAAGCAATAACAACAATACATGTATCTATTAGTGTGAGGATGCTTTTTTTTCATGTCATGATGAGCAATTAATCAACATTTACTGAAATGATTAGCAAATTTGAGTTTCAAGATATTCCACTTACTGTTTCAACAAGAAATAGTTTCCTGATAGAATTCTTCCTCTTACAACATCATTAAACCCTTCTCGTCGTGTTGCAGCGTACATACTTTCTGTGGACTCATTCATGTCAGATCGGTGTCCTGAAAAGAAAAACCAATTTGGAAATTAATAGTTTTTGTAATCCTTAAGACTTAACAACACATGGTAATGTTATACATAGTAATACAATAGCCACTGTTTTCTGCAGCCTGACATGCTACTGTTCAGCAATAATAACAAAGTATATTCTTGTTTTATTACAGAAATATTAAATAGATTTTAAGTCCAGACACTTCGGCGTCCAGAAGTGAAACATTAAAATATGCATTAATTTACTTACTTTTATTTGGACTGGGGTTTTACTCTATTCCATCTTGGAGAAATAACACCTGACTTTCAACCATGAAAAGCATTATCTATCAAGACTAATAACTTTTAATTGCATCCAGCTATGGTTCTATTGTTTGAGAAGAAAAGTTTTTTCAAAGGCCTTACCATACTCCAGTCCATCAAATCTGGCCATATTTGATGCCACTTCTGCTGTGCACAGCACATGGTAGCAGACAATCGAGTAACGAGTGTGTGGTAGACTCACTTCAATTACTTTAGCACCTGCATTCTTAAAGAGATCAGCAGCCTTTGACCAGAGAGCCAGAATTTCACCAGAAAGCCCTGGTGCATGATATTCCTTTGGGAAAAACAAGAAGGGGAGTGATTTTACATACTGGTTTACTTCTAACGGCAACCAAAACGCAAATACTCTTTGCTAAAAATACACTGAAGCTATTACTTCACCACGATATGACTTAAAGTACTTATTAAAGCATCTGGCATCTACTAAATATTATACAATCAAGCAGTACTAAATTAACAGCATTCAGTCTTCTTATGAACATTACATTCATCCCAGTAGGACCAACCCACATACCACAGACCATGGAATTTCACCAGTTTCATCTGAAGGAGAAATTATCCAGTTATCCACTTATTTGCCTATTCATGGAGACTATACTGCACTGCTCTGCAGTTTCTGGATAGAAATTCAAAACTCTAAAACTAGGGCTCCTGTGAGTGGGAAAGATAAAAGGAAATTATGGCCACAGCACATCAGTGGGAACTGGCATGAAACAAACAAAACATCCCACCAAAGAAGAACCTCAACCATGGGGCTGTGAGGAGACTTAGAAAAACTCGGTTCCCATTAAAGAGCTAAGTCAAATACATTCTATTGAAGTTCTCTATCTTTGAAGATACTTGCTTTAGTTCTAACCCACAATATCAGGGCCATAGTTACTGTGTGATTTCTGAGTAGTTGTTACCCCAATGTTTAATATATGTATTTATCTGTTTAGGATGATCTGTACCAGTGGAAAACAACTGTCCAACTGAATAATCAACCAACACCACCGGATCTATCCAAATCTAAACAGCATACAGTAAATTAATTTTCTAGTAATATATCTTTTTGCATTCACCAGTGGACATCTCTGTTTACCAAATTAAATCATTCAGTACACCTTTTCTAGCACACAGTCAAATACTGAGAAACAAATCAATAAATGTTATTCATGTTGTCTCTTTGAAGGCAGTCTTTGCTAAATTATAACAGGCAATTAAAAATATGCTGAAGTTCCAAATGCTCTGCTTATATCCTTATAGTTACAAACACAATTGAATTGTATGCATCAGAAGCCACATCACAGTGCCTTTTAATCCCGATTAGGGCCCTGCAAATCACAGCTCCTCATGCCTCTCAGTTGCCTTTAAAAATTCTTTGTTTTACCACAGTGCCATTTAGACAAGTATCTCAAAGCACTACACAACCAGCACTAACCTCATTGCACAAGAAGGCACTTAGAGCAACTTGTTTGTGGTTAAGACAGGTGACTGACAAAAAAGCAACAGGGAGAATCAAGAACTGAAGTTCCCCATTTCTTTTGGAACTTCCCAACACTGCTCCCCACAATGATGACAAAATGTTTCAGATGAAGCATTAACATGTGCTCGCCCCGAACTGCCTGCACAGGCAACAGAGCATATACTGCTCTTTCTCATGAGCTGGTCATACTGTCTTAACTGTTTTAAACTAAGAAAGAATGGGAGGTGGTGGGCAAGAAATAAGTTTTTTGTTAGGTGTTCTATTTGCTGTTCCTGCTCACAATTACTGACCACATTTAAATGTTACCTTTGGAATTCCTATTGTGAGCTTGCTGACATCAGTAAAATCTGGCAGTTCAAATGGCTCAAAGGTATCCTGAATAGTGGTAGAGTCTTTAGGATCATGTCCAGCAAGTAAACCTGAAATATGACATGACATACAAAGAACAGGAAAATGTACAAGGGGTAGCCAGAATTCAATTTGTTTTGAGACAAAATTGTAGACAAAGACATAAAAAGTAACAATACCTAACACAACTGCTGCATCATCCACACATCTGGTTAGGATTCCTGGTACATCCATGGAGTTCACTAGAGGAATGAGACCATGGCGAGAGATCAGTCCATATGTTGGCTTTAAACCTACTACACCACAGTGAGCAGCAGGGTTTCTGGTAGATCCTCCAGTGTCTGACCCTAAGGCTCTATGGTTTCAAAAGGATTATCATTAGAAAAATAATTCAGAACATTTCCAAATAATAAAAATGTATGGCTTTAAGATGAATGGATTTAAAAACATGTGAATTCTCCCAGATTAGAAGTCATAATCACGCAGCCTAAATTTCAGTCTGCTCCCTATGCCTAAAATTTTTGATCTGTTCTGTTTTCCTTATAGCCTTGTCATCAGGAGAGCCCAGTTCCCTCCACAAAGCAGAGGCAGACAGGCAGAATTTAGGCCATCTGAATATGGCTTGAATATCTACTTGTGTAGTCTCAGTTTGTCTGTTCCAATTCTGGACTTCAAAAGATAGGTCTCATATGATTTAGTGTACAATCTTCAGACACTGGTATCTTCATGCAGTTGTCAATGCACTATGAAGCAGCATTTTCCAGTATATGAATAAATAGCAACACAGTACACTTTTTACTCCTAATAACAGGGCACACTTTTCAAAGTCTAGCATGGTTTTTTCTCTTTCCAAACCTACCAAAGCACAGCATCAGAATACCCAGTTTAGAGTACCTCAGGTATGCTTTTAGAATATTTTTTTTTAAGTTGTATAATTTTTTTGTTCTTTCACAGGTAAAACCCTGTTCTTTCTGAATTTTTTGTTTCAAAAACTGGAATGAATTGGAAATTCATATTGAAATGAAATCTGCTCTTCTCTTGGTTTTCATAATTTTAACTAACCATCATTTAAAAAAAAAATCCTTTTCATCCAAATCCTTGCCAAAAATAAAGTTCACAAGAACGTACAGTTTTATTGAAGCAGGAATGTGACTTTTCCCATAGGCATTTGTTACTGAGACTGCTGAATCAATTCAATTAACTTTGCTGAAGTGGAATTTTTTCAAAGCTTTTGTGTTGACAACATCCTCAATTTTTTTACTATTTCTGTGCAGAAAAATCTCACACGGAAAAGACAAAGCAGCATTCCTGATGGTTGAAAGAAACTAATACAGTGGGTATATACAATAGGTTATAAACAACAAAATAGCTAGGCAAAATATCTCCCTGATCTGACAAAGTGCTGAGCAGTGCAAAACGGGAGATCAGCACACCCAGCAACATAAAAGAATGTGCCAGACTATGTAAGGATCAGGATATTCTGGCTTGGGACAAGGACCAGCAGTCCTTGGGAATGGCTGCACTGAGCTCAGTTTCAACAATATTAAAATGTTGAGTGTACTACATCCTAGCAAAGAGCAATGAGAAGAAGAGAGGTATGATTTAAAAAAACATAAGATAAATTGAGTCTTGTATATAAAGACAGTTTTTTAAAAGAAGTTATGTTATCAATGTTAGCAAAAAAATATTTTAACAATAAAATAGATGCTTATAACAGTCTATGGGTAAACAGGGAAACAGTAATTAAAGAGCATTCTTAAATGCTTTCCAGTTAAGAAGACAGTTTCAGTTGTGCTCTATGAAATGTGCTGCATTATGTAGCTCTAAAAACTGCATAAAATGAAAGGTGTAAAGTTTCACGGATCAGATATCTTTTAACAGTTTTACTGGGAAGATAATATACAGAAAACTGATTTGTTAAATAGCGTGTTGCTATTCCATGCAGATAATAATTGTTATTAAAAAAAAATCCTGCTTGTTTAAATTCCTTTTAAAAAAAAACAACTAAAATTGTCTTCTAAATTTCTAAACCAGACAAGACTAAGATCTCTGTGGTAATTACCTGTGTATCCTTTTGTTAACTTAGGGATTTGAAAGCCTTTAGATCCCAAATCTCCTGTATTATTACAAAACCCTCCTATAAAAACACGGAAGGGAGGAAAGATGACTACGCTGTTAGAAATCAAGGAATCCCCTCCTCTGCTGAATTACATTCTTAGCGTGCCCTTGTGGAACACATTTACCGAAGAAGAGAATGTGTCGCACACCCCTCATTAATTTTAAGTATGTGGGAATAATAATAAAAATGTAATTCCCTCACTGCCATTATCATTTGTTTCACACAGCACAAAGCGGTCATATCAGTGCGCTGAGTAACACTCAAAATGAATAAGCCTAGATTTGCTCATATGGATTCACTCTGGCTTCATGATATGCCACAAATAAACCAGGGATGCTGAAATAAATTCCTGCATGTCAGTACAAATAACCTTCCTACTTCAAACTAGATTATAAGAAAATTATAAAGTTAAAACCTTGCAATATATTTTGAGACATTTAATAAAAACAATTTTTAAAAGGCTCTTACGCAAAACATGTGAAAGATGACACAGCAGCCGCACTGCCTCCTGAGCTTCCTCCTGTTATCACCCAGTTAGACTCTTCATCCTCAGAATGGGATTTTGAGGCAGATTTTTCCTTGTACTGTCTTGAATAACTCCAAGGATTTCTGACTGGTCCAAATACCCCATCCGTACTCCCAGATCTACAACAGTCAGACAAGACAAATACAGACAGAAACGACACACTGCATTTATCAGTACTTCCTTCTTCATCCAATTCCTCAACCTTTACCCTAGCAAATTCAATTTCAACACAAAAAGACTAGTGTATGTAAATCACTGTACAGTCAACTTCAACAATGTCAACCAGAACTATAAAGTTTAAGATGTTTATCCCTTTCTGACACAGAACCTGTACTCATGCCTCTTCCTAATTTCTGCTAATGCCTCTGAAAAGAATGTAATCACAAACTCAAAACTGATTTAAGCTATGAAACAGTAAAGCTCCAAGTCTTCTTTATAATGAGGATCATCTGCTTTTCTAACCCTGCATTTTGAAAAGGCAAAAGAAGATAACCACAGTCCTGTGGAAACCCATGCTACTAGAGTGGTGGGGGAGAACCCTGCAACAGCAGTAACACGCACTTCTCCGTAAATAACTATTACTCACTCTCTAGCCTTCTCCTGAGGCCAGTTTGCTGGTTTAGAGTCCTTGACTGGCTTCTCAGAAACTGGTTTCAGTCAGTTTGTGGTCCCCTAAGTGTGAGCTGCCACCAGGTTTGAGGGTGTGAGGTACTTTCCTCCTTCCTCTCAACGACCACCCCAGGTTTCCTCTGACTCCAGGGTGCAAATGTCATCAGCCAAATCATCAGACACAGTGGGCAGTTGACAAAGCAGTTGAAAACTAACCTTACTGAGACATCATTACCTTTGAGCTGGATCAGCTCCCTGATCAAACTCATGATGCGACCATGTTCCTGCTAGTATAAGAGATGACACAAACACACAGACCAGAGATGAGAAGCCAGTGGTGGGATAAGCTTTTTCAGGAGTATCCTGTACTTTAATGAGCTTAGACCAGTTACTGTATAATCAGTTTTTTTCCCATGATTTCTCTCTGCTCTTCCTCTCAAGAGTCGCTTTTTGACACAGAAATTACTGTGTTCAAAATAATACAGTAAAAATAATTCCACCCATGTTCATTTCCAATCAAATTTCTGTTTTGGTTTAGGTAAAACAAAACCAAATCACATATTTTAAATACATATGTGTTTAGGCACTTTGAAAGCAATTATAACTCTTTAAATACAACAGTGTTTTTAATATTGTACATCTTCATGTATGTACGATTTAACTGACTAGAGGCAGTCAACAATTGATCAGGTTGCATATTGAATGCAAAACACTACGCAATGTTATCTCCACCTGAACTATACTGACCAGTACCAAGTCCTTTTTTTGGCAGAATAACTGCAAAATGACAAGAATATGTGCACAGTCTAGAGGGCTGACAGCAAAAAGAACATATGGATACTTGCTCTGTAAAATGAATGAAAATAAAGAAGCAACAAAGGACAGAGTGAAGCCGACTAAAGTCATAGGTAATTAACTTTCGAGACCCAATAGTTGCAGGAACAGACTCCCATCCCTAATGGCCTAATGCCGTTTCCTGCTATAGCTTGGCTGCCTTCACTGATTTGCTGGAGAATCAATCTAAGAGAGCATTTTCCAACATACTCCTGACAAAAAATCACTGACAATAGCTTAGGCAATTTAAAGTGTTCCTCTAGATTATCCTGTTTGCAGTAAATCAGGGACTACTCATACAAATTACTCCAGCGGCCGACAGGCAGAGGCAATGACTGCCATCAGAGGCATAATAATTAGCTAAAGGCAATAAACACCAGTAAAGAGAGAGAAAAAGGCAGCTTAATTGCTAACAAACTTCTGGATCTGGAAGAAGCCTGTTTGTCCTTGGCCTTCTGCAAAGGCTGTACCCACTTCCTCCCGCTCAAAACCAGATACAGTCAAACCGTATGTTCAGAAAACTTAGCATTTATATCACTGACATCACAGTATAAATGCTCAGAGAGAAATTCATGCAAGTCTACATACTTTTCACGGGTTAGTATTCATTATTTTCTAACCTCACAGAAAGAGGAGTTAAGGATAACAAGTAGATCAGAACAGATAGCGTGCATTCTATTTAATGTGCAATCACACATTAAAAATAATAAACATCACTTACCCCATTGCAAATTCATCTAGGTTTGTTTTTCCTAAAAGCACAGCTCCCTGATCCAGTAATTTCTGAACTACTGTAGCATTGTAAGGAGAAATATAACCTGAAAACAATCAGAACAATTGAAGAGTGATTGGTGAGATACAGCTGCTTTTTAGAAGCAGCTATACTGAACACTTCAAAGGTGTCATTATTTGTGCCACAAAGGTGTCACAAGAACTGACAGCTCACAACGCCAAAATTTTGCCTCAAGATAACATGAGTAATTTCCAAAATTTAGCAAAAGTAAACCAATTTATAACCCAGTGATTCTGGATTATAAATTCCTGGAGTGTGAAGTTAAGTCTTCATATAAACAAGTTACCACAAGAGTAGCTAAGTATTGCATTCAGCCAATTTGATGGAACTGTCTAAAACCAGAAGAAATGAGAAACAGCTCTTCAGAGGAAAGAGCTAAACTATCTTGAATCATCTCCCATTACCATGAGATAAAGGAGCACATGGTTAAGCACAAGCTGAAATACAATCTTGCTGTCCTGTGATCAAACGTGTGCACCCTTGACCACTTAGATGTTACATAAACTAGGATGAGAATCATGACACACAAATTTAAGATCCTTAGGTGGCAACCAACTCCTCTTGTGAATACTGACAGAGGTTTCTCCACTGTCAAAAGGAACAAAGTCAACATCACTCCAAATACCCTCAGCCATAACATTGCAATCAATCACAATGGGTCTAAGAATGTCCTTAAAGGAAAAGCATCTCAGGTTATACAAAATGGCAAAGTTGTATTTCATTTCTTTTGCTATTAACCCCCCCTATTAAATCAGATTAGGGTTCTGCTAATTTACTTGAGCTATCTTCCACAAAATTCTTTAGTTTTACTTTAAAGAGAGTAAAAGAGATATGGGAAATGTTTTCTACATTTGCTTTTACTATGGAAAAATTCCAACGCCTTGAAAATGTCCATGGCATATTAACAGAAACAATGAGCTTAGGAACTTTCAAAAAATTAAAAAAGCCTTACAGAATGCATCTGTACATCAGGAATATAGAGAAAAGACTTGTTCATGCCCACTCCTCCTATAGCCATATGAAAAAGCTACTCAAGTCAATAGTTCTCAACAGAAGAAACCAAAAAAAAAAGACTTTGGATTTTGACAGACAGAACAGCAGCAAACAGTACTGACTGCTCTTGTGCAGACCTAAAAGTAATGTGAAGCAAAAAATGAAATATAGAACAAATCTATTTTAAGTGTATATGCTACAATAAACGTTGTGTCATTAAAAGCCTGTAACTAGATGAATAAAGGAGATAATGTGCTTACACAAGAAAAAGTTGCATCTGTAATACCAGATGAGCTTGGCAGAAGATATTAGATAAACAGGTTTTCTTAAATTAGTTCCCTCGCTTTCTGAAAATATTTAGGTTTCTCAGAAACTCCACTCTATAAACTCCACAAAGAAAAGAGCTCTGAAATGAGATCTGATTTTACTTTAAAAGCTCTACTGTACCTTTTAGCATGTTTGATGCACATGTTGTCTCAATGCCAGCTGTATTAAAGTTGTCTTTTACTGAAATAGGAATTCCATCTAAAACACCCAGGGGCTGACCTGCATTAGGAATTATTGCAAAGACAACAGCAATTAAAGCAAAGTGTATATGTATAGCCTTCTCATCAATCACAATTTATTTTACATGTCTCTTCAGGTGTTTATTGGAAGCAAAAACACGATCTACTTAGCATTTGATGGTTTTAAGTTACATTTACAAGAACCACCTTCCACTCTATCTCCAATGCTAAGCATTCTGCCTGTCCCAGACTTCACCCTGCAGAGGAGAGCTCTCCAAATGCGTCTAAGCCCACAAGACAGACAGTTGCTTTTAGATAGGTTAGGCATGCCAAAGGAGTGCTCATCTCTTCAAATGTGACCACGAAATGAGTATTTCAGCTATACACGCCTAAATCTACTCCATCCCTGTGCTGGAAGCCATAAATTGTCTGCTTGACATGCATTAGGTATGATCTAAAAAAATTACTGAAGCAAAGAAAGTCTTCCCTAGGTGATTGATTCATCCACCATCCAGTAAAAAAAAAAAATTAAATGCCTATGCCAGGAAACAAAACATTTCAGATGGCAATTCTCAAGCTGTCAGCAAGTGTTACCCAGAAACGAAAAAAAAAATTAAAATTCCCTTTTGTGTCTTCTAGGAAATGTAAGGGAAAACGAGGAGGGTAAACCTCTAAATGCTGCGGATGACAGGATTTAATGCTGCTCATCAACTCACCACTCCAGTTAACAAAGCTGATTTTCATTTGCTTCCTTAATTTAAAACCTGGTAAACTGAGCTGGATGTCTGTCCACATCAGCCAATAGGCAAGCAAATGACCAGTGCATCTTCCTGGGCACAGTAATTGCTGTCTACCCAATTAAAATAAACTGCTGAGGGAAAGAAGAGGATAGGCAGCACCGCAATCCAAGAAATGCAGAGCACAATTGATCTACAGTCATTGCCTGGTTTGGTCTAGATTTTGCCTCTATCTGTTTAACCAAACATGCTCCTGGGTGCCAAGCACGCTCTCATGAGCATGAGCCCACTGAAGCCACAACTGCAACCCTCATCCTGGAACAGCCCAGCCAGCAGCGCAGACACCTTGTTTAAGAAGAAAAGTTGCTTCCTCTACTGCAATGAGTTCCTCCCCAAGGGTTCTCTAAGGACTAATGCCAAGTGGGAGTGAACATACCTCTTCTGTATCTTTTCTCCGATTCTTCAGCTTGCTTCAAAGCGGTTTCTTCTGCTACCGTAATGTATGCATTAAGGAACTTGGTGCTTCTGATGAGAGCAAGACACCTCTGGCAGAGCTGGGTTGGGGTAACCTGTCCTTCCTTCAATGCCGCCGACACCTGCAAGACACCCCCTTCTCAAGGCACCCCGCTGACAGCACCAGCTGTCAGGATGCGCAGGGCTCAAAGTGCCATCCCTGTTGCTTCAGGAAGGAGCCTGTGGGAAAGGGTCACTGTGGCTGCTCCCCAGTGCCTCAGGGACACTGTGAGGGGACACCATATGCAGTGCATGTCGCGACAGGATGAGGGGGAACGGCTTTAAAACAGAAAAGGGAAGACTTATATCACACGTGAGGGAGAAATTCTTCACTGTGGGGGTGGCAAGGCATAGGTTGTCCAGGCAACCTGTGGCTGCCCCATCCCTGGAGGTGTTCAAGGCCAGGTTGGATGGAGCCTTGGGGAGTCTGGTCAGCAGGAGGTGGCCCATGGCAGGGGCTGGAACTGGATGGGCTTTGAGGTCTCTTCCAGCCTAAACCATTCTACGATTCGATGACCTCTGAAGGCCCTTCCAGCCTAAACCATTCTATGATTCAATGGCCTACAAAGGTCAACCCAACCCATCCTACGATTCTATGAATTTGTAGCTATCTAGTTGCCTTCCACACGCTTAGGAAATACCAAGTCTGCGGGATGTCCCTGCCCATCACGGGGTCGGGGTGTGTGTGTGGAATTGTATCGGTTCTGATGTCCCTTCAGACCCAAACCATACTCCTGTTCCTCCGCCCCCCTCCCACCGTCGGGGTCGAGGGGGGGCGCGCGCCGCTCACCTCGCGCAGGGAGGCGCGCAGCATCGCTGCCCCCACGCCGCACGCGCGCGCGCGCCCCACCTCTCACTCGCCCCACCAGGGCGCCGCCATCTTCCCCCGCAGCAGCGAGCCGCCCCATTGGTGGAGCGCTACCAAGAAGGAGGCCGCCCGTTGGCCGCGGGCGCTGNTTGCCTTCCACACGCTTAGGAAATACCAAGTCTGCGGGATGTCCCTGCCCATCACGGGGTCGGGGTGTGTGTGTGGAATTGTATCGGTTCTGATGTCCCTTCAGACCCAAACCATTCTGAAACTGTGATGTGGGGGCACGGGAGGCGGAGGGTGGAACACGGCGAGGAGGGAGGCGTGGATACAGCGGGGGGCGCGGTGAACGGCAATACCCCCCTCCCCTGCTCCTCTCTCCTCCCTTCTCTCCTCTTCCCCCCCTNCCACCAGGGCGCCGCCATCTTCCCCCGCAGCAGCGAGCCGCCCCATTGGTGGAGCGCTACCAAGAAGGAGGCCGCCCGTTGGCCGCGGGCGCTGTCCCCGTCCCGCCCCTCTCGAGTCCGCCGGAGAGGCGGGGGCCCGGTCGGTGGCCATGCTGTGGCGGCGGGCGCTGCGCGCGGGCGGGAGGGCCTCGTGCCGGGCGCTGCGGGTGTCGGCGCGCGCGCCCTCCGCCATGCCCGCCTGGGTCATCGACCGGTACGGCTGCAACGAGGCGCTGCGCTTCACCCGCGACATGGAGCTCCCCGCCATACGTTTCCCCAACGAGGTCGTCATTAAAGTTCACGCCGCCAGCCTGAACCCCATCGACCTCAGCATGAGAAGTAAGTGCCGCGCCCGCCCGGGCGGCACCGACACCGGCCCCGGAGGCTGCGGCTGGGGAGCTGCCTGGCGGAGAAGGACCCGCGGGTGATGGCTGAACGTGGGCCCGCGCTGTTCCCGGGGGGCCGAGGAGGCGTCCCAGTGCGTGTCAGAAACGGCGTGGCCAGCAAGGAGCAGGGAAGCTGCTGATGGGAATGGTTGGACTCGAGGATCCTGTGGGTCCTTTCCAACCTAGTGATTCTATGAAACTATTCTGCCCCTGTACTCGGCGCTGGGGAGGGTGCACCTCGAATTCGGTTAGGGGCTCCTCGCTACAAGAAGGACGTTGAGGTGCTGGAGCGAGGTCAGAGAAGGGCAGCAAAGCTGGTGAAGGGGCTGGAGAACAAGTCTGATGAGGACCTGGGGGTTAGCCTAGAGAAGAGGCTGAGGGGAGAACTCACCGCTGTCTACAGCTACCTGAAAAGAGGTTCTAGCGAGGTGGGTGTTGGTTTCTTCTCCCAAGTTACAGGCAATAGAACAAGAGGAAATCACCTCGAGTTGCACCAGGGTTGATTTAGATTAGACATCAGGAACAAAATTCTTCACCAAAAGGGTTATCCAGCACTAGAATAGGATGCCTAGGGAGGTGGTTGAGTCACCATCCCTGGAGGTATTTGAAAGGTAGATGAGGTGCTCAGGGACATGGTTTGGTAGCGGACAGCTACCATTTGGCTTTATGATCTCAAAGATCATTTCCAACCTAGTGATTCTGTGAGAGGGCCCCCTCCAAACACAGGTCAACCCGGGCCCTGTGGGAAACCACCTCCTTGGAACTTCTTTTTTTTCAAGAGGGGAGATTCAGATTAGGCATTAGGAAAAAATCTTTTTTCTGTGAGGGTAGTGAGGCACTGGAACAGGTTTCCCAGAGAAGTCATGTATGTCCCATCACTAGAGGTGTTCTAGGCCAGGTTGGATGGGGCCCTAAGCAACCTGCTCTGGTGGGAGGTGTCGATGTTGCAGGGGGTTTGGAACTGGATGATCTTTAAGGTCCTTTCCAACCCAAATCATTCTATGATTCTAAGTTCCTAAGGAAAACAGTACAAAAAGGCATTATCTTTCTGGAGACAAGAGTGGCTTTATTGAGGACACACTTCTAATCCAAGTCACTTATTGCTGTCCTCCCCTGCAACTTGCGGTTCTCAAACCAGCTTCCTTGGCCTGTTCAGCCTGGAGAAGAGGAGGCTGAAGGGAGACCATCACAGTTTACCACTTCATTGCAAGGGGAGGAGGAGTAGCAGCCGCTTAGCTCTCCATTCTGGCAACCAGTGATAGTATCTGGGAGAGTGGTAGGAAGATGAGCCAGAGGAGGTTTAGGTTGGATATTAGGAAAAAGGTTCTTCATCCAGAGGATGGTGGAGTGCTGTAACAGGCTTCCCAGGGAGGTAGTTGTGACGCCTAGACTGATTTGCATGATACCCTGAGACACATGGTGCGAGTGTTGCAGTTGTCCTATGACAGGATTTGGATTTGGTGATTGTTGTAGGTCCCTTCCAACTCAGGACATTCTATGATATTATGATTTGTTAGTAGCATGACTGTGATGGGGGTTGTTTCCTGGCCATCTCCCCTGCCCCTTCCACCTAGTTGGTGGCATTCTCTTGGTTCAGAGACTAGTCCAAGGAGCAGCTCTGCCCCTGAGAGGTACTGATTTTCCCATCTCTTTGAGGATAATGGGGCTGAAGGTCAGTGACCTCAATGTTGGCATGTGTGAGCTAATCTGAACCACGTTGTTCCTTGTCATACCCTTGCTTTCTGAATTGGCATCTGAGCTATGTGGTGCCAGAAATCTACATCTTTTGACTGGCTAACTCTTTGTATTTGACACATTGAGTCGGATTGTTTCCACAGGTTTCAAGGTCTGAAACACAAGAAGGAAGTTGTGGTAGCAGAAGACATTATACTTCATATTGAGAAGACCTTGCATATCAAATCAGATTCAGTAGTGCATGCAGAGATACCTGGAGGAAGCCTACTGACAGAGCTGTAATTTCTGTTTGGGGCCTCTAATAAATTAATTTTTTAAAAGATCTTCATATAAAGTTGTAAGTTTGATTATGGGATATCTGCTATCTAGGGATTTTAGTTGAATGACCTGCTTGAACTGTGGGGCTGCTGCTTTTATTGAGTCATATAAAAGTACTTTGAAGAAACTAAATTTGCACCCTGATTTCAAGATGCCTGTGTTTGTATCCATTTCATTTCAGTATAAAAAAGCTTTCTAGCATAATAGGGCACCTAGGCAGACTTCTGCAAACACTCGAGAGGGTATACCTGGACGAATGCGGACTTTTTTTAGACTGAACACTATTACTAGATGAGTAACTTGCAGCATTTAGCTATTGCTTACTGAATAGAAGTTCTGATACGTGCCTTAATAGTATTTACAGTTATTTTCATGTTGCTTTGTTTACAGTATGTAATTTGAAAAGTCTAATGGAAAACTTAGAGTTCTTTTGTATTCCTAGCAACATGATGCTGTTGGAAAGTACAGTGTTTCTAGCTGACTTCTTAGAATTTCTGACAGTGTTATCACATGCAAAGTATTTTTGTAATGGAGAGAAATTTAATGATCAAATAAGCCGGAACTGTGATTTACTTTTGTAAAATCTGTTGTATAAAATATTGTGGGTTGGTTTGGGGTTTTTTTGCATGCTGAAGTTGAAACAGTAATGAGGCACGTTATGTACAGACAGTGATTTCTAAATTGAATTGTTCTGTTAATAAATGAAAACTCGGTACACTATGTCTTGTTTAATTTCATGTTTTTCAGGTGGTTATGGTTCAACCGCATTAAATATGAAGCGGGATCCCCTGAAACTCAAAAGCGAGGAGACTGAATTTCCACTGACACTTGGTCGAGATGTCTCTGGTGTTGTTATGGAATGTGGACTCAGTGTGTCTTATTTCAAACCTGGAGACGAGGTGGTACCACAAATCCCTTTGTTTCTAAAATACGTAGTTAAAATATACTTTCTTCCCTGCCTTTTTATCTTGGAAACTATTGTCTTTCCCAGACTTGCCTCTTCAAGTTGGTTTACCTTCTGGTTTTTATATTTTGGTCCATTTCAGTGGTAGCAAGAAAGGAGTTTATTTGTTTCTAAGTGCACACTCAGGATACTGTATTATTTTTGACTGAAGATAGAATTCTAACAGGAAGGGATTATGATTTATTTTTTTCCTTTAGTAACTTGCTTAGGATAGGAACTCTGATATAGCACAAGAACCACTTGGTGAGTCCCCATATAAATAGTAGAATTGTTCACTGTTGTCAACTGCTTTCATGTTTCACCAGTTTTAGTATAACATATTCTGATTCTACCCAACGCTTTCTCTAGTATGGGCTTTCCTGGTGTGAAAGTAGTTTGGGTTTTTTAAAAAAAATTATGTATTATACGTAGTGTGGTACAATTAATTTACAGAGCTCTGCAGTCTTTCGTTTAGTCTTGTGATGTTTTTCTGTCTAAAGAATAAGCTAAACTCGTTTCTGACAAGCTTTAGTGGACACATACTGCAAATTGGAAAAAAGATTTCTTTAATGAAGAAAACTTCTCTGTGTAGGTACAATCATGTGCAAAGTAACAAAATTTGATAATAATTTTCTGTTTGGTTTTAGGTGTGGGCAGCAATTCCTCCGTGGAAGCAAGGCACTCTGTCAGAGTTTGTGGTAGCTAGTGGAAATGAGGTAAATCTTCAAAATGGCTAACAGACGCCCCCCTGAAATTCTAAAGACTGACTTTTTTTTCCTTCGGTATCTAAGCAACTGACTTGCCTGGTGCTTGGGTTGATTTAGGCTCAAGCTAGTTATGAAAAATTGTTGAAAATCTGTAGTACACAATCTGCAGTTCAGTAAAATTTGTATAAATATTTTGCTATCACATAGGATCTGCTGTGTGACTTGGATGCGATTGATTTTATTTCAGGTGTCTTTTAAGCCAAAGAGTCTCAGTCACACAGAAGCTGCCTCCTTGCCATATGTGGGTCTCACAGCCTGGTCTGCAGTTCACCAGGTTGGAGGACTGAACCAAAGCAATTGTAGTGGGAAAAGGTAATTAAGTAATTCTTGTGTTGAAACTTAGTGTTTCATTTTGATACTGATTAGCTGCTTCTAAGAGTGCCCAGTAGTGATGAACACTGTTGCATCCTGACACAAAGACCGGCTAGCCCAAAGATGATCCATCTACACAAGGCTGAGAGAGGCCTTCAGAGGGAAACTCAGGTGAGGGCTCGAACTGAAGTGTGCCTAGTCACTTGGTGCTTGCTTCCTCTATATAGTGACTACTTAGAGGTAGTCCAATGTATATCTGATGTATAGGGCTATGTAGGGAATTTAAGAGTCGTATCCCTGGGAATTTATAGGGACTTTGCTGCCTGCTAGGACAGTTATCCAAATCTAATATCCTCTCTGAATTACTTTGGCCAACTCACAGAAAGCCTTCTCAACCAACCGCAGAGGTGTGGTTCACTCAGTTCCTTCATGCATGGGCCATTTGGAGCAAATGGGTTTCCTAGCTCTTTAGAAAAAAGTGAGTAGGTGACTGTCTCTCATTTGACCTATGGGCCAGAACTTTGATGAGGTCAGGAATGCAGAAGAGAAGAGTAAAACGTGCAAGACAAGCAGCCATATAAAATAGAAGAATTGGCTTTGTTTATCAGCCTATTAATCTCACAATGGCAGATAGAGAGTGGAAGAAATAAAATGGATTGGAGCAGAAAGCATTTTTCTCCTGATAACTGGAATTTGCGGTTATTTTGGCTTTTGGATGTTTGTGTAAATAGATAGCAAAATGTTCGGAGTGAAAAACGCAGAAGTAAAAATACTGCAATTGAAAAATAATCATTGAAATAACTGTGCTGCACTGAAAATTTAGGTCATAAATTAATTACTAGGGAGTAGGAGTGTAAATGCCTGACCTCATCTTATTTTGGGTGTTACAGTTGTTAACATGACACGCTGCAAAGGATACTAGATTTATTGACATTAACCCACACCTTTAAAATATGTGAGTAGTTGTTTATGTGTCATGGTAAATTTCATCATGAAAATACTAGGTAATTTTTCATTCTAAAGATAATCTGCTGAGAAAATGCAACTGCAAAATTTAAAGCAATTTCAGAGGGACATAATTGAAATTAACTTCCAGCTAGTGATAAAATTCCAGATATGTTGCCTTCCTTTTTATTTTTCATTACTTAGACTTTTTTTATTGTCTTAACTTTAATAGTGTAAATAGAATTAACTCAAAGATATGCCGATAGGTTTGACTTGTTTAAAGTATCTTTTCAGTCTTCAGGTAAATGTTTAGATCATTAAAAGTGAAATTCAAACTGCATTTATACTGTATCTTTACACTTAACATTTACTTTTATGTTCTAAATAAATATTTAATTACTCTGTCAGCAAACTATTTTAATGTACTTATAAAATGATGATGTTTTCCATCTAGAAGTTTTGAATATTAAAAACAGCTGAGAGTGACAACTGATGGTAGATTTCTCACCCCACCCCCACCCTGAAAAGTTTCTTGTGGAAAAAATACATAAAATATATTAGAGGGGCTGTGCAAAACTATATTCCGTGAACATTACATGACTTTCTCCAGGTAATAATTTCAAAATACAAGAATTTACATAACGTTTCTTAATATCTTGAAATAATTTAATGTTTGGTAAGAACTTACCTGCATATGTGATTTGATTTTATGTTGGTCTTTTTGTCTCCTGTAGGTGTATGTAAATAGCTATGTAGAAGGGTGTGTGTACACGCAAGTGTGTCTTATTTTGAGAGCAGCCGTATTCCTTGAGAAAAGCTACTTCAGATACTTACAGTGTTAAGACATCTTAGAAACAGCATTATTTTTCTATTGGTGTGTATTGTTTTCTTTGCCTTTTTAAGGTGGAGGGGTGGGTTAACCAGAAATACTCGCTAACAGTCCAACATCTGACTGTATATTGATCCTGACTAGAGGATCTGCTGCATCTCCACACACTTTCACAGATTTTGTTCTTACAGGCTACCTGAAGTGTGCTCACATTATGATGTTTCTTGCATCACTGTAACTCTGGTCATTTCTCCATAACTTCTGTCATATACCACTGTAATTTATGTCAATATTCTTGCACAAGCTAAAAGTGAATCTTCTTGTTACCCAAAATATTCAGAGTGACTCTTGTTGTTTTGAAGTTCTCTGTAGAAGATACCTGGAGAGTTTCTCATATGTGCAAGTGTCCTCTTTCAATAGAAAGGGGATCTGCTTGTTCAGCAAGAGCTGTTAAATATCTTGCTTACTGTATTCACAAAGAAACCATATAAAACCAAACCTGACAATTTGAGAAGTTCTTGAAAACAATTATGTTAATATTAAGTAAAAGTTTTTTATATAAATACAGAATTAATATTTTTATGCATGTAAGTATGCTGCGGAGAGACAAGGGATTCTGTTACTATAGGCTGTTAATCATACACTGTTGGTTTGTATTGTTACAACAAAAATTTGAATGATACAATACACCAAGAAAATTTTTTTTTCAAAGTGTGCATTTTATCATGCTATCTGCTGAAGTACAAGGTGGACGTAAGTTGTAAAACTTTGTGGTAGGGTAGATGCTTCTTCATACAGGAATAAATCTCTTGGCGATGTTATTGGCATAATCAAATTGAATTTATGTATATATAAATTAGGGGGGTTTGGGGTTTTTTTGGCATGTAGGTAAGTCACTGAAAATTGTTGTTTATAATGTGGAGAAAATGCTGTCCAAGTACTCCTCTTCTGGGAATGACACAGAGCTGAAGCAGGTCCTGGCTCTCTTATGCTAGCTTGTGGCTGTGCTAAGATAAGAGCAGGACCCAGAGAGAAGGGTTGGACTCTCAGATCCCATGGTATGCTTATCTGGAGAGATCTGCCTGTCTCGTGATTTGAACCACTAGAGCCTCATATAGGGCTTGGTGAGTGCTGGATTGAATTATGTGCCTTTGTCAGAAAGGAGCAAAGCCATGGGGTATGAATGTTTTGTTCTTTTGAGAGAACAGGTTCTCTTGGACCTATGTTAGGTCAACTAATTTGTTGATTTGTTCTCTTGTTGTGCATATGCTTGTGTGTCAGTGTACTCCTAGGCTCACCTTTGCAGTGAAACAGGTATTTTCTCCAATTTGCTTTCTCCTGGCTGTGTTTTCTCAAGGAAATGCAAACAAAATTGTGCCTGATTTGGCACTTTTTACCTTCTGTGGTCCTTCAGTCCTGTCCTAATAGGTCCTCCACCTTTAAACACCCACCCCTGCTTCCTTGTGCCAAACGATGTCTTGCTGTCAGTGCTGCAAAAACGCTGATCTGTTGAGCTGCGGCAAATGTGCAGACGTAGTTTGTCTCTGAAATGAAAAGCGGTCTTAAAATCACAGTGTGTGGAGAGAAATGTAGTCATTTGAAGGTCTGGGAGAAAAGAGCTCACATAACATAGGAATAAACCAGGCTTGGAAAATATTTCTCCCTTTAGAATTTCAAGGGCTTTTACTCGAGGGAAGGGGGAATAAAAAAAAGTTTTAGCCAAGCAGCTCCCTAAAATTGAAATTGTTACCTAAGTGCTGAGCAAATATTTTAAAACAGCTTTCTCCAAAAATCTGTAGTGGAAGAAATGCCCTTTAAGCAAAGAGTAAAACTGGAAGGGCAGTTTGACATGGTCATTTTGAAAGGATTTGTGACTGTCCATTTTAAGGATAAAGATTGTCTTAGCCCAGTATCAAGTGTAGTATTCCTGAGCTTTTCCATGTACAATAAAATCTAAATTTGAATGTTGCTTCAGACATCTGGTTTTAGAAGCATGGTTCTGGGGATAAATAACTTCTTGGCAGTTTTAAAAGCTGCAGGCATTGTGGTTTCTTGCATCTTGGATCAGTGAAATAGGGGGGAACCATATCTGATCAGTTACAAAAGAGGAAGTGTTTTAAAATGCTCCCGCAACCAAATCTCTTAGGTTACTTCAAAAGAATTCTTGTAAAATGAGATTCCAGATTGTAAACTACAATTTTGGACTGTAAAAACCAGTTTCCTTCAGCATCCAGTAAAGTGAGATTTAAAGTGGGAACATCACCAGCTTCTAAAATTTTTCTGGCAAATAGAAGTTCTGAGAAACATGATGTTCCCCAGTCTATGCCAAGACTTATCTTGGATCTTGCTTTTGTCTTGGAATTAGCAAATGGGTTCAGAGTCCAAGCACAGTTTGTAGGTTCAGCAGCTGTAGTTTAGTTATTTAATAAACTACCTGGCTGACATTTTTGGACAGTGATTAGGCTGCTAGCAGTAAGATTCTCATACCACTAAAGTTGTGTTCATTTTAGGGTAGTCTTTTCAGTTAAAATGAACTCTCACTTGCTAACAATTTGGTAATAGTCTTTCATTTTCTTGCTTCTGTGCCAGCTTCTGTAGCCTGGCATTTATGGGGTCTTTGTGAAATGTACTGAACTAGAAAAATTCTACTGCCTTTTTTTCTAAATTAAAAGGAACATATGTTAATTTATTAGAACTTAAACTTGTTTATGGTGAGGCTGTTTCATTGTATTTTTGTCTTCTAGATGAATATTATGCAATATGGGAAATTTATGTTCCATATATTCCTAGTCTCCCTAAATAACGTGATACTAAACTAGGTTTTTTTCTTGCGTAACACCAATTTGTGTAAAATGTTGGTGACACAGAATTTTCTTTAGGAGATACGACAGTGGAGTCTGGAAGACAGAAAGGCTCTTGAATGATTTTGTCCCAAGCTAAGCAATTGAGTTTGGGAAAGCAAGAAGAGGAACAGAGCTTTTTGCATATGTTACTGCCTGGCTGTTCCACTGCCTGGTTTTAGTGGAAAGCACGTATAGAATCATAAAATGATTTGAGTTGTAAGGGACCCTAAAGATCATCTGATTCCAAACCCCTTACCATGGGCAGGGACAACTTCCACTATATCAGGTTGCTCAAAACCTCATCCAATCTGGCCTTGAACACCTCCAGGGGTAGCACATCTGCAGCTTCTCTGGGCAACCTGTTCCAGTGCCTCTCCACCAGTCTTTTTGGCTGTGCTGAGGTAATGCTTTTGGCACAGGAAACATGGTCAGTAATGTTAAGTCATGTTACTGGCTGTCTGAAGAGTTAACCACTAGGTAACATTGAATGACAGATACAAATTTTGCTTAAAATAGTTTGCTGTCAGAGGTGTATAAGAGGCATTAGAATACATAGTTACTGTAGAGCTTACTTAAAGAACTATTTACCAATTTTAATTTTCTCTTACAGAGTATTAATATTAGGAGCTTCAGGAGGAGTTGGTACATTTGCTGTACAGGTAATATAAACCAGCACACCCAGGATGCATCTTCAAACCATTCAATATGAAAGAAATGTAATGGAAGGGAACCGAGAGAAGAAATAGTGGCACGTCACTGTCTGTCACAAAAGTAAAATATTTTCAGATTTATTGCTCTCCATTTTTTACATTGGATTAGTTTAAAGTAGGGAAAAGGATCTTCAAAAGAAAAGAGGTAATAAAATACTACATTTCACAGTTTGAGTGCAAGAAATCTCTAATTGGTATAACTTGCAATATGTAGCCTGTTTTCATTATCAGTCAGCTTTGCTCCATAAATATGAAAAGATCTTTGTGCATGATTAGAAAAACTGATGGAGAATGTATCATCCACCATTACTGTTGTAGGTCATCAAATGATGTGAGAGGTACAAGGCTTTTATGCATAGTGTACATAAAGCACAGTGGCTTAGATTAACTTCCCCTTGCTGTCTGTGCCCTGTTGCCCATCTTCATTCCAGTAGCTGTAAACTTTGGAGAGTCAACATGCTCTTTTATTCATTCATTGTGGAACATCCTCTTTCAGTGCTCTCATTTAACTTGAGGATTTTGATTTTAATTGGTGTGATCTCATGCTGAAACATCTGTCTCTTGAGTATATGAAAAAAATACAGAAGTTGGGTGATGGCATCACTGTGTTCCATATTACTAGACTAGAAATATAGGGATTTTAAAGAGGCTTACAGGAGCATTTTTAGTGGTGTGCTAGTGGCTTGATCCATGATGAAGCAGGTGGCTGCGTTAGATCAGTACAAAAGGCTGACCAGCTTTCTGATTAATCCTGAGTAATTAATCCTGGAACACATTTTAAAAATACCACTGTGACTGAAAAATGAGATTACAAAAGAGATAAAGAAGTAGCAAAAATCCTTTACTTTGCTGTAGCTTTTGGAGTAGAAGAAAACCTGACATCGTCCCTGTGGTAAATCAGAGGTAACTTCCTTCTTTTTCTTGTTTTTAGTATTTGATATTTACAGTGAGATAGATATATTAAATACTTCATGAGCAGGTAGGAATATACAATATTTTAATTTAAAATATTTAATATATTTAATGATTGATCTGGTGACAGTTTTGTAGGTTAGTAACTTGGACAATATCTCTAGATACATATTTAGCTGCAGATCCAGATAGCCTTAATATACACGAGTATTTTATCTGAAGCCTTATTTGTCCTGAGACCTGATATTTCTAAATGACATTTGAAAAAAACCCCTCTTTCCTTTCTAATCATCTTTTGTCTGTGGGATGTGTTAACAAATTTGCCTGTGTTGGAACACAGTCTTTCCACTCGCTGCTAAAGGTGCTCATTTATTGTATAGATACAACAAGACTTGGGCTTTTTAAGTTGTTCTGAATGTTTTACTAAATTTTTTACTTTGGACTTCTTTGTTTTTATACTTGTTTTTAGCTAGTGAAGGCCTGGGGTGCTCACGTGACAGCAGTTTGTTCTCATGATGCCAGCACACTGATGAAAAAGCTTGGAGCAGATGATGTGATTGATTACAAATCTGGAAATCTGGAAGAGCAGCTTAAAGCATTACCCTTGTACGTGTTTGTGTTTCTTAATATTGAGTTGAAGGAGTTGGCAGGCAGACCTACCTTTTGATTACTTGACTCCAGTCTATCAGAACTCCCTCTTTCTGGTTTTCTTTTCCCTATTTCTAAAGTAAAAGCAAATTCATCCCAGCCCTTCTTGAATGCAATTTGTCAAATTGCAAATTGCAAGCAGAGGTTTCACTGTAAGACTGAGGCAGTTAATTTGGCTTGTGGAGGCAAGCTTACTTTTATGTGCTCCTCTTCAGTCACTGTGATCTGAACAGTTTTGTCAGCTTCCATCCAAGGTTTTTGAGGCACGTACGTAACATGAATAAACTAAAATAAGTCTCAGAAATCCTGCATGAGGTTAGGAAATAATAAAGTTGATCTTCTAGGGAGAAGGACTATGTCGCAAAGCAGTTAAGTTACTTGCCTGAAGGTCTTTAGCCACTGTGCAATTCAACTGGAAGTAAATTTCTCTTCTGTAACATTGTGTAGGGCTGCCTCTGATAAGCAATCACACTTATCTTGTCACAGCAGTTATGTTTAAACTAGCTTAGGGGCTTTCTCTAGAACTGAAGTTTTTCTTGCTTTTGTAATCTTTCCATCTGTTAAACTTGGTCTGCTGTGACTCGTATTTGAATATGTATTTACGCTGCTCAAATAAAAACAGATAGATTGAGTAAACTTCCTGGGAGCAAAAATGGAAGCTGTTCAGTCTGTGAAAGAATCTTACTGATAACTGTGCTAGTAAGGCATGCGCTCTTTAACTGTGGTGTGATTATCAGCAGGCCTGAGATTGACTGTGAGGGTGCTGGCATTGTCTGTGTGGGGAGCATGTGCAGCAAGTAACTTAGTAGTTGCAAAGTTCTAAATTTGCCTGTGTGCAAATCAACATCTTAAATGCTATACAGCAGTTCTAGCAAGTGACCCTTTTTAAGAGGTATCAACAGAACTGTCCTAGTGCGCAATTTCATGATATAGTTAAGCTGATTGGCCAGGTATAGAGAGGGGGCTGTTCCTACTTCCCCTTTCAGTTGTACTGACTCTTTGGGTCCCATAGTTTTTCCTGGAGCATTAGTTTTTATGATTTCAATTTATAGGCAGCTAACTGTTAGACTGACTGAGCTTCAAGATGAACTCACATTCTTGGAAAAGAGACCCAAAAGCTGTCTTTCCAGAGATAAGAAATTTTCCATTTAATTTGCTTAAAGTATTTCCCTTCTTATTTGTAGGTTATTTAGATTAGATGTATGTGCATATACAGACCTACTGCAATGTGGAGATTGCTGGAAATTTACAGATGGAAATAAGAATGAGCTGTTCATCTAACAGAATATGTGCATAACTCCCTACTGCCCTGATCAGCCGTTACAGGCTCACGTGCTGGGATGAGGAGGAATGCTGAAGCTGTGGTTTTTTGACAGGGGCTGCATACACTCATTCCATGGGAGGAAAGATTTAGACTCTTTGCATTGTTAAGTTCTATGTTGAATAGGTGATGCAAGAAAAAGAGCTGTCAGTAGAAGTAAAACAGCCCCCAAACAAATAAGGTGGTCAAAAAAGACTTAGAAGTGAAGGTGAGAACTGGGTCATGGAAAAGATGTTGAGACATAAGGGTTCGTAATGGCAATTTGTTTGTGTAACTTTGGCCACTGGAAGTGACTTTCATGCGAGTACAGCATGTACAGGAGATGTTCCTAGTCAGGGAGTCCTGATGAGCTTGTACATGTGTGTACAATATTGTTCAGTGCTAAGACCAGATTTCAAGACTATTCCCGTAGTCTCAGTGGTAGAGATGAAGAAATAGAACTCTAGAAGACTTTAAGCAAGTAGAGGATGTCGTTGCACATTTAAGAATCTGCTTTTTGGAGTTGAAGTCTGTTTTAAGTTATCTAAATAGTTTGTGTCTGCTGTGCACTGAATGGGCAATAACCAATAAATTTAACTCCCACTGTACAGTAAAGCTGGGATTTAGCTGAAGTCTTTGCACTTTTTTGCCACTATCTGGAATGCAAATTATTTTATTACATTGCAGTGCCACATAAAAATGTACACTATAGTCTGTTTATTATAGGAATTAGCTTAATTATGATGGAATTACTTTTCCCATATCATGATTTTAAACCTGTTCTTTACATGTCTGCAGATTTGATTTCATCCTAGATAATGTTGGTGGCTCCACTGAGAAGTGGGCTCTAAACCTCCTGAAGAAATGGTCAGGAGCAACGTATGTTACCTTAGTGACACCTTTCCTCATCAACATGGACAAACTTGGAGTGGCTGATGGCATGTTACAAACAGGAGTCACTATTGGTTCCAAAACTGTAAAGGTATTTGACCAAATCCTATATACTTTAATATTACGTAGTACTCTAATGGCTTCCTTTGTGGCCTAGAGTCTAGTCACATAGCTCATCCAGAGATATCTGTCGTATTTTCCTCATTTATCATTAGTGCACTTCAGATGTGTTTTTATCCTTTCTTTCTTTCTTACACTGAGAAAAAAATGTGTTGAGATGGTGCTGATTGGTATATGTGGTAGTGTGGAGTGCTTTGAAGTTTTGATTCCTTATTGTGCTTTTCTTTGTGGCTGTTTCCATATGGCCTCCCTGGTGAGTCCTGCTGACAGCTAGTGTTTCATAGTAAACAGAGCAAATCCACGCTTCATTGAAGTGAGGGTAATTTTGCCTCTTGCTTTAGGCTGGACAGGCTTTCTCTCAAAACATTGTTCCATGACTGATTCCCTTTATCCTATTTGAGTACCAGAGGGTAATAAAAGTGGTTGAGGGTGGCTAGAAAGTCTTTTCATCTCTTTCATGTTCATGTATCTGGATGGTGATACTGATTTTTCTAGTTTTCATAAGTAGATCTTAACGTGTTCTGCCAGGGGCCAGATCAGTGAGGGGTTTTAGAACTGTCCTCTTTCTTCACTCAACATGTGTACTTGCTCTCCAAACAAATGCTTTTCAAGCAGTTGCTATGGTATTCCTGTGATGGCGTGGTTGAATGAGATTCTAAGTCCTGCACCAAGACTTTCAAAGGAAAGCTCAAAAACAAAGTGAAAAGGCCGAGAAGAAATAATGTGATATTATTTCTCAGTGTGCCTGGTTCCATGATGAGTGTTGTATGCCATTGATTAAAAATCACCTCTTTGGCAGATGATGGCTTTCATTCCTGTAATGACTTACTCGGAAGAGGTACTCTTGTCTTGTGCTTGTGAAGTCTTCCCAAAATGCTTTTCTTGTAAGCTGCCATCTGTCATTGAGAAGCGATGACTTTGACAGATGTGATCGTGGAAAATGTGATCACTGACACTGAGGTAGAGGATTCTAAACCATTGCTGGGTTTATTTCACCCCATTGTGAATATGAATAAACATATAGTACCATTTCTCTCTTACTTAATACATTATGCTGTTTCTAGCTTCAAAGACAAAGTGGTTGTTTTTCTCAGCTATCTGACTTGTGCAATTGGACACAAAATTCACCCTGATCCTATTGTGGTAATACAACATCCCTGTCTGTACATTTAATCCACGTGTTTAGGTGGCATTTTTTTTTCAGACAGTAGCATATAATTTCCATGTATTTTTCTTAAAGTTACTTCTCTAGTGCTTTTGTCATTAATTTCAGCTCCCATTTCAGTTTCCTCTCATGATTTTTTAATATATTTGTTTTCTTTATTGCAGCATCTCTGCAAAGGAGTCCATTATCGGTGGGCATTTTTTATGCCAAGTGGCCCAAATTTGGATGAAATAGCAGAACTAGTTGATTCTGGAAAGGTATGTCAGTAATGGTTATTTGGGTATTTGTACTGAGAGAGGTACTGCTTTGGCTCAAAAATGGTGGAGTTCAGATTCAGGAATAAAATACTAAGAGTCACTGTGAGAAAAACTACTTAAGGATTTACTTGTTCCAGTTTTTAACTTCTGCCTTTTGCATAGTTTGTAAACCTTAATACTCTTCTGCCTTCTTGCTCTCCACCCTATCTGATTTAAAAAACACAAAGCTTACTGAGTTATGAGGAAAGACAGTCCAGTCATTGTTTATTTTTGCCAGTGGGAATCACTTTGCACGAACTGTGGTGTTGAAAATGGTATGTTCTAAGAGGCCTCATTTGTTTCATTTGATCAGAATGAACATGACTGTGTATCTGCATATGCAAAATTGCCTTGTCTGGATGATCTTGAGTCCTGCCCATAATGTGCACAGAACTAGAATATTCAGGTTATTGCAGGTCACAGACTCTTGTGTTTTATTATTTCAGTGCTTCAGACTATAATATTTGTGCTAATTCAGTGACTTGGAATATTGTGAGTGTTCATAAGCTTTTGGGGAATCTCTTGGTGGACTGGAGGGAAAGGCATGAAGTGGCGGATTACTGCTTTTCTGTTCTTTTCAGATTTATGAGCTTGTTACAAAATGTATAAGAGAGGCAGCAGTTGGTTGCCTGTGTACTGGGCTGTGGGGTCCTGTAGGTACTGGCAGTGTTCTCTTTCGAATAATTTCATGTTGCCAAAATTCCCAGAGTAGAGAATATGGACAATTGCTGCTAATCTTGCTATGTGGTACCTAAGCAGAAGAAGCAGCAGAGTTTGCCGTGAGTGCTGGTAGTTTCACTAAAAGAACGGTCAGGCCATCTTGCCATCCTAAGTTGTGCATGTTAAACAAAATTTTAGATCTCTCAAAGTCTGAGTGTTGATCTTTTTCACTATGCATTGTGTCTCAAAGTTTGGAGAAGAGCAGATGAATTGGTGTCATGCTTGAGGCTTCTGTTTACTTGCTTGCTTCTATTTACCACCTCAGTGCTGCTAATCAGAATAAACATCTTCCTGAATTCAGCCACTTCTATTCCTCTGTCATGACAGTGCTGCTGACAGAGCCAGAGGGAAGTCTGTTTCTCTTAGAAAAGTTACTTACTCATAAATAGAGGCTGTAGCAGCAAACAAGCTGTAGTGAAGTGTGTTCCTGGCTACAAAGTTTCACCACTCTGCTATGTCCAGTGCTGTAGGCATTTTCCCATGGTCAAGAAAGAAATCCTAGAAGATGCTCCTCGTCTTGTGATTGCATCCAATCATGCTACTAAGTTATAATTGTTTAAGAAACAGAAATGCCCTTGTCTTTGTTTTTACAGTTTGTCCTGATTCTTAGCCAGTCACAGCTTGTTTTGTGTTCTGCTTCTACCTTGTATGCAAAACAAATTCAGAATATGCCCATGAAAGCCTCTTGGGAAACACTTGTTTATGCAATAGAGAGAGGGCTTAATCGGCATTCTCTGCCGAATAATGTGGACAGGTGAATTGTAATGTCATTTAAAATGTATGTCATACACATATGAATGTCCTGATGTACTCTGTGTTATAAGATGGTCCTGAGGACAAAGACGTTTGCTTGATCACTTATTCTCTGTGCAAAACCAGGTCATAATGTCAGACTGTTTCCATAATCATTCTAGCAGCATTTTACTCTATTTTGTAAAAAAGTTGTAAACGCTCATGCTATCATCAGCATTTTATAGGATGAGGATGTGTTCCATTTAGATAGATGTTAATAAGACTATGACCTTCACTATCTAGACTCAAGTTCTCTTCTTAAGTGGACAGATCACCCATTCAGAAGAATAGGTGTTTGGAAAAAAGGCAGGAGAGAATTACTGGAGAAATTGATCCATAATTTGCTATAACTAAATGAAAAGAAATGTTTATGTTTGAATATGAGAGAATAAATGAGAATTAAAAAACCAAACAAAACAAAAACCAAAAACCAAAACCTATCCACCACAAAGCAAAAGTGTAACAAGGAGACCTGGTGAAGCCTGCAAAGTGAGCTCCTGTAGTTCAGCTTCTCAAGTTTGAGTGAATAGTTTTGAGTAATGCAGATTTAGTTATTTTGAAATGACAGTGAATCAACTTTCCTGTTAAAGACATCTTAATTTTGAGATTGTATGAAGTGTGAATAAGAGAGCAATTGAAAATGAGAGTCTCTTTTTTCAGGAAAACTTAAATGATGAGGGGGGTTAAATGAGGGAAATCTAAAAAGAGCTGATGGTTTAAAGAGGTGATGTTGCAGTAAGTGAAGCTTCACAGAGCATACCCGTGAAGCAGTTACAGATTAATTTGCCAGTGTGTTTTCTTGTAGTCCTTTTGCACCAACACCTATTTTTACTTCTGTTGAGTTCATCTTCCTTCACAAAAGCAAAAGGATTCTCAGTCTTTCATTGGATGAAGAGTAAGTAAAGAGGGCATTTTGTTTAAAGATACTTGGTTTTCACATTGATGATCTTTGCAGCAAGGAAGAGATTTGCAGTATGTCATCTATGAGGAGTTCTTTTAACAGCCTTTCTATTGGGGAGAAGTAGGAGAGGATTTGATGAACTGGTAGTGCAAGGAAGGAGAATAACTTTCCTTTTGTAATTTGCCTGCTCATCAGCTCAGTTCTGGGGAATTGTAAAACCATGTATGGTTTACAGGCTGTTTTCTCTGCCTTGTGGCTGAACATTTTGCAGAGAGACTGTTGTGAGACTGAGGGACTGAGAGGCTGCTGCAACACTAGCAGGCATGGAGAAAATAAAGTATTTCCTCATCAAATTTTAGAGATACTGGCTATTTTCTAAACTGCTGGGAAATCCCTGTTGTAGCTTAAACTCTGCCAGTTAATTATGAGCCAGTAAGGACTGCCTTAACCTGGCCTCCACCAAATGAGTTGATGAAACACATGTCAAAAACGGAGAATCTCTTCCCATGGCAGAATATTCCTGGTGAATTTCAAGGCTCTCATCTAAAGACAGCTGAAATCAACACAGCCTTTAGTTGAGGACACAGATCTACTGGCACACAGTTTGCTGAAGCATCATGAGTGGTCTCTGCTGCCAGCGCTGTCACTGAAAGGCTGGTTAGGGTTTAGTTTTACATATTTGTGGTCAGTGTTGTGAATTTAACATTGACAGTCTTGGGTTTTGCTGCTTGCTTAACTTCTTACTCCATTCTAAGGATGTCATTTATTCCTTGGTGAAAATACCAAGCTTTTTTAACTAGATAAGTTTGTAGGAAGTCTCTTAACTTACAATTGAGTGCTTTGCCTTTTAGGAAGCCTCATGGGGTAAGGCAAGCTTAAAAGACTCTGTAGTGAAGTAAGGAAGAGCACTAAGTTGTATGTTCCTGCTGGGTCATAATAGGATGTGGGTTAATGTTTTAATTCAGTGCCATTTAAATGCAGTGCAGATGTGTGAGTGCAGGATTGATGGTGGGCTAATTCTCATCCCTTCTGATGGGCTGATGGGTGAAAGTTGGTTTTGCAGAAGTAAGAGTAAAGGAAAAATACCTTTGATCCCAAAATGAAGAGATCATTGTGTTGTTTGGTTTCTAGGTAAATGTTAAAGCACAGGCACACATTTTAAAAAAAACCCAAAAAACAAAAACCAACACCACCCCAATTGCATACCTATATTAATGTAATTTTTCTGTAGTGTTGATTATACATTTTGCTGAAGACACAGATGCCTTGGACTTTGCACCTGCTGTTCTGGTTTGGAGGACAGGGTGCTGCCTGTTTTTTGGCCCTGCTGCTCTCTTCCTGTGCAGTGCTGTACAAATCACATAACATTNAAAACCAAACAAAACAAAAACCAAAAACCAAAACCTATCCACCACAAAGCAAAAGTGTAACAAGGAGACCTGGTGAAGCCTGCAAAGTGAGCTCCTGTAGTTCAGCTTCTCAAGTTTGAGTGAATAGTTTTGAGTAATGCAGATTTAGTTATTTTGAAATGACAGTGAATCAACTTTCCTGTTAAAGACATCTTAATTTTGAGATTGTATGAAGTGTGAATAAGAGAGCAATTGAAAATGAGAGTCTCTTTTTTCAGGAAAACTTAAATGATGAGGGGGGTTAAATGAGGGAAATCTAAAAAGAGCTGATGGTTTAAAGAGGTGATGTTGCAGTAAGTGAAGCTTCACAGAGCATACCCGTGAAGCAGTTACAGATTAATTTGCCAGTGTGTTTTCTTGTAGTCCTTTTGCACCAACACCTATTTTTACTTCTGTTGAGTTCATCTTCCTTCACAAAAGCAAAAGGATTCTCAGTCTTTCATTGGATGAAGAGTAAGTAAAGAGGGCATTTTGTTTAAAGATACTTGGTTTTCACATTGATGATCTTTGCAGCAAGGAAGAGATTTGCAGTATGTCATCTATGAGGAGTTCTTTTAACAGCCTTTCTATTGGGGAGAAGTAGGAGAGGATTTGATGAACTGGTAGTGCAAGGAAGGAGAATAACTTTCCTTTTGTAATTTGCCTGCTCATCAGCTCAGTTCTGGGGAATTGTAAAACCATGTATGGTTTACAGGCTGTTTTCTCTGCCTTGTGGCTGAACATTTTGCAGAGAGACTGTTGTGAGACTGAGGGACTGAGAGGCTGCTGCAACACTAGCAGGCATGGAGAAAATAAAGTATTTCCTCATCAAATTTTAGAGATACTGGCTATTTTCTAAACTGCTGGGAAATCCCTGTTGTAGCTTAAACTCTGCCAGTTAATTATGAGCCAGTAAGGACTGCCTTAACCTGGCCTCCACCAAATGAGTTGATGAAACACATGTCAAAAACGGAGAATCTCTTCCCATGGCAGAATATTCCTGGTGAATTTCAAGGCTCTCATCTAAAGACAGCTGAAATCAACACAGCCTTTAGTTGAGGACACAGATCTACTGGCACACAGTTTGCTGAAGCATCATGAGTGGTCTCTGCTGCCAGCGCTGTCACTGAAAGGCTGGTTAGGGTTTAGTTTTACATATTTGTGGTCAGTGTTGTGAATTTAACATTGACAGTCTTGGGTTTTGCTGCTTGCTTAACTTCTTACTCCATTCTAAGGATGTCATTTATTCCTTGGTGAAAATACCAAGCTTTTTTAACTAGATAAGTTTGTAGGAAGTCTCTTAACTTACAATTGAGTGCTTTGCCTTTTAGGAAGCCTCATGGGGTAAGGCAAGCTTAAAAGACTCTGTAGTGAAGTAAGGAAGAGCACTAAGTTGTATGTTCCTGCTGGGTCATAATAGGATGTGGGTTAATGTTTTAATTCAGTGCCATTTAAATGCAGTGCAGATGTGTGAGTGCAGGATTGATGGTGGGCTAATTCTCATCCCTTCTGATGGGCTGATGGGTGAAAGTTGGTTTTGCAGAAGTAAGAGTAAAGGAAAAATACCTTTGATCCCAAAATGAAGAGATCATTGTGTTGTTTGGTTTCTAGGTAAATGTTACAGCACAGGCACACATTTAAAAAACCAAACCAAAACAAAACCCCCAAAAACCAACACCGCAATTGCATACCTATATTAATGTAATTTTTCTGTAGTGTTGATTATACATTTTGCTGAAGACACAGATGCCTTGGACTTGGCACCTGCTGTTCTGGTTTGGAGGACAGGGTGCTGCCTGTTCTTTGGCCCTGCTGCTCTCTTCCTGTGCAGTGCTGTACAAATCACATAACATTTCTGCTACCATAATTTCTTCATCTACTGATGAGGTCTTGTGCTCTTTACCCATGAGACCTCATGGGTAGATAACCTATTGACATTACTTGGGTTTTGAGTTGTTTGGATGGCTATCATTTAAGATGGCTTCCATTCCTCCTACAAACAGGTTATTACGGGTTCTTGACTTTTTATCTTAACCTGTGTGTATTGATTTGCTTCCAGTTTATTTTGTTACAGTTTCTGCAAGTAACTTTTTCCTTGATTCTTGTTGCACAATTATTGCAGATTTTTCGTCTGTCTGAATATCAAACAGCTAATATAACATATTAAGTCCTTGATCCTTCTTCAGATCTGGTGTCTCAAGCTGTGCCCTTCTCTGTGGTAATTCTCGTCTTCATCTTTATGGCTGTGCTAAGGTATCTTAAGGTACCTGAGAGGACTCACTCTTGGGTGATGCCTGCTTTACTCTCCCTATCGGAGGAAGAAGGACACTAGGGTACCCATTCTGTACTTAAATGTCTAAATTGACTAGAGATCAGTCCTTTTTTCCTCACTTACTAGTCACTCACGCTGACTTCACAAACCATCTTTCTCCATGTGAAATTGCAAAGCTTGCCCCTTCCCTCTCCCTCCTTTTTTCTCCCCCTTTCCTCTGCCTCCTTTCCCTCTGAATATTGTGTTTTCTTGTTGCAGTGCTTTTGCTTGCCAGGTTGGTTGGCTAGAGTCCAGAGTATTTTATAAAGCAGAGGTTGCCAAAAGCTCTGTTCAGTCCTTTCTCTTCCAAAAGGAACCTCTATCTGCAAGTTATCATGGCCACCAAAACAACCACTATGATTTTAATAAAACACATCTGCTCCTCTTCCTCCAGGACATGGTAGCTTGCGTATGCTCTTAATGAAAGTGCGGTGTGATTACATCATAAAATGTCTGTGAAGAAGACCAACTTAAATTTTAGATGCTGTGGAGGGATAGGGTTTGAATATGTAAATTCACATAAACCATAGCGAAGTCTGGAAAAATTTCATCATATACTGAGCATTTAATCAAATGTGTTGCCTCAGCCTGATGCAATTGCATATTCTGTAGGTCAGTCCCAGCATTCTGAGCTCTAGTCCCTAGTGTAGGAAGGAATTGCATCCAGCACAACGGTGAAATGTGGACTCAACAAGACAGTTCTTGTGTGTTTTAATTTGTTGAGATGTGGGGAGATGCAGGTCATGCAGGACTATTCTTCTAATATATATAAAACAAATATAATGTGCTTTCATATATGAATATATATATATTCTCATACATATACGTGTGTGTCTGTATATATATAAATGTACTAAAGTTTGTTGGTGAGATATGGATTTGATCAATGGACTGTTTGGTAGATAAAGAATTGGTTGAATGGTTGCATCCAAAGGGTAGTGTTCAATGGTTCAATGTCCAGATTGACACCACAAATGGTGTCCCTCAGGGGTCCATATTGGGACCAGTACTGTTCAATATCTTCATCAAAGACACAGACAACGGGATTGAGCATGTTTGCAGACAGCCCCAAGCTGAGTTGTGTGATGGACGCACCTGAGGAATGGGATGCCATCCCGAGGGATCTGGACAAGCTCAAGTGGGCCCATGTGAACCTCATGAGGTTCAGCAAGGCTGAGTACAGGGTTCTGCACCTGGGTCAGGGCAACCCCTGATATCAATACAGACTGGGGGAAAAAGGGATTAGCAGCCCTGACAAAGACTTGGGGGTACAGGTGGATGAAAAGCTGGATGTGAGCCAGCAATGCACCCTTGAGGCCGAGAAGGCCAAGCGTATCCTGCGCTGCATCAATAGAAGCATGGCCAGCAGGTCAAGGGAGGTGATTCTGCCCCTCTACTCCACTGTGCTGAGATCCCACTGGAGTACTGCGTTCAGGTCTGGAGCCCCCATGCCTCAAAAGCATAGTGCTGTATAGCTGCAAACTACTTAGCCTTCTGTTCCAGAAGACAAGAACTTTAATTGTTGTCTTTAGTTAGAACCTAACCTAGAACCTAACAATGGCAAGCAATATGAAACAGCATACATTTTAGGGGAAAGGAAAAATGAAGCAAAAAGGGGTGGAATTAAGACCACCTTGAGTGGAACTGGAGCAGAGAAGAAGATACTCAGTCAAAGGGAAGAAATGGAAGTGTCCCAAATCAGCACTTTCTCCACGAGATGACAGTAAAGTACCAAACGGATAAGTAAATGTTCAGGTACAGGAAAGGGACTGTTCTTCGTAATGGTTTCTGTTCAGGTCTCTTGCTGATATTGAAAGGAGACTCACTGACGGCCAAAGGAGAGCATCAAGCTCTGTGTTTGTGCTTATATACCTCATTTGGCCATCATGGTAATTTCTGGAGGAAGACAGCCTTTATCTTCTGACTCAGCTAGTCAGGATGGCAAGCAAGTCTTTTCAGTTACAGCAAGCCTGCAAGAGGATTTTGAGGTCTGGTGGAGCACAGCACTGCTCTCTGTTTGTGCATGTGCAAGTACCTTTTCCAAAGTGTGTATCCAGACCCCTCACTACTCATCAAGGCGTGAGTAGGGTGTGTGCACTGGGAGTCAGCAGCTGGGAGGGAGGCACTCTGCAAAGCAAGGCTGCCCTGCAGTTCGAAAACGGCCATTCTTTCTGACCTGGAGGGCAGCCAGTGCACTGTCATTGCCCTTGGAGTGAGAGGACTTGGTTTCGGCTTTGAGCTAGGCTTGCTTTAAGGGCCTCCGAGGCGAGGTTCATCGCCTCCTGAGAATTTCAAGGCTCTAGCTCTCCCTCCAGCGGCAGGAAGCAGCTCCGTGTTCACTGGAGTGACTTGTTGCTAAGGGTCAAAGCCATCTTCATCCCCTTCATATTTTCTTGCTTGTCTTCTCCTGATAGATTCAGACTGTGTCCTTGCTACTGCAAAAGTGGGGACCTCCAAGGAAGGGCCTGAATTTGGCATTAGCAGGAGTGTATTCCCACAGACCAGCCAGAATCTGCCAGTGCCTGTTCACTGCCTGCTGCGCTCAGAGGCAGACTGCCTGGGACACCAGTTCTGTGCTTTATGTAGGATAACCACAATCAGCATCAGCAATTACTCTTTCTATTTTTCCAAACACATGAGTTCATTTCAAGAGACCTGAGATTCATTTCTATAGTATGTCGTGCATCGGAGAGAATGAAGGGAAGAAAATACCTTTCAGGCCAAATCTGTTTTCACATAAACGTTTCAATGCGGGTGTGTTAAGCCTTTCTCTCCCAGACTTTAGTTTAATCCCTTTCCCTGAACAAATAGGTGTCCTCTGGCAAGGAACTGATGTGTGCCTGTAAATAGGCAGTGTTTTTATTATCCAGTTAATCTCCATTTATCATCACACATTCAGCAAACAGCAGACTCTCCCCTACTTGTTTGTCTGCTCACAGGAAGAAATTTTATCTTAGTCAGTGGATTATGGTAAAGGCTGAGTGAATCACTGTGCTGCAACAGGGTCAGCCCTTTCAGGGTTATTTAGACAATGGGGCTGACCAGCCAGCCAGATAAAAGGTTTAATGCTCTAGATTGCCAGGATCATCAATTTAGTATTCATGTGTCTCTATAGCACTGCCTAAAGCCAGCATTTAAATGGAGCTAGAGGTTACATCAATGTAGCACATGGGCTTTGAGTGTGTGGTGCCTACAATACACCGTTTTGAACTGTGAGGCTGATTTTAGGGCTCCTCTAGAATCCCCGTGTCACCACTTTTCAAATACGATACTTTGGACTTCACCTAATAGGCTGAGGACTTAACATACCTCGTTCTGGCAGTGTTATAAGCTGCAGCCTACAGTAAATGACTGCAGGTAGCAGAACATGGAAGTGTCTCATTTGTTTTTGTTGTTTGTTGCTGCATATTTCTGCAATTAATTTCCCCCTTTCCCTGGAATCCTTTGTACTTCACATCCCTTTTACTGGTGCACTGCATTACTCCCTCAGTACCTTTCTCTTCCCAGTCTCTTGCCCTGATAGGGTTATCTATGACCATGCTCCAGCAGGCTCAGTTTCTGTAATTTTTTCTCTTTAAGTGAAGCACCGCTTTGTATGCAACCTCCATTAACAAGTGCTTGTACAAGTGTTGCACTTGTGCATGGCTAAACATGGTTACTGAACTGTTTTTTTCTCCAAGCTTCTGCTACGAAAGCAAGTTGGTCTTCCTCAAAACAGTCACCACAGAGCAGCAGCACATTCCTCCTGCTGATCGTCACAGCACCTGCCATTTACTCAGATGCTTGGTTTACCCAAAGCCATTGTCTCATTCAGTGTTTTTTGCTGGCCTGGGTCTGTGTCCCTGAATTTGTTGATGCCCAAGACAACATTCCCATTCTGTTCCACGTGTTGGCCAAACATGGTTTTTGTCTTGAACTCAAGTCATTTAGGCCCCACATTTCATTTCCAGTTGAGCAGCAGGAAGTGTTATACAGTATCTTTTGGGCTCCTCTGCTACAGGTCTGTCTATGGAGATTATCCTGACAGAACAAGGGGAAGAAATAACCCAGTCTCGCACTCTGCAAACTTGAGGCACTTTGTAAATGTAGTTATTTCCATGCTTGTCCTCACAGTGATTCTGATACTAATTCAGACTTTTTGTTTGGAGGTGCTCACTCATTCTTACTTTTCTGCCATGTGGAATTTCACACAACTTCTAAGCTTGCCCTGACAAAATAGAAAGGAAAATCCTTATGGCAAGACTAGGAGATACTGCAGTGTAATAGTATGATTATTGATGTCTTGGATTACTGTTACCGTACAAGCAAAAAATATTAGTTATGTTAGTGCAATTAATGGACTTCATGGTAAGGTGCTTGTAGAAATGAAGTGAAAATAAAGAGGTGAGACAAGGACCTTCATGAGCATAGACAACTGTCAGATGCTGCATGGAAAATGTGTGCATATAACAATCTTTCCTTGGTTGTGCTGCATGTTCACCTTCTGAACAGCGTGTCAGAGTATGGACCTCTTGTCTTCTGCTAACAGTAAGCAAGCCTTTTGAAAGATGGTCCTGTTCTGACGCTGGCAAATTGTGTGCTGCCTTACTGCTGTTACATTTCTTTTCTGCTTAGTGAGTTGCATGTCCTACCAGGAGAGGGCTGTTACCAGTGCTGGAGTACTCAACAAGATAGTGCTCGTGCTAGAAGTTGTAAGGAAAAAGCCTGGAGATATTTTTCACTGATACAAGCAACAGGGACCTTGTTGGGAGTCTTTGGAGCTGTTATGTAAAATCTTCATCACTACAGAGATGGCTGCAGGGTCATCTAGCATTAATGTTTTCCTCTGTTAACAGGATTAAGGTCATTTCAGCAATGCAGGAACATGCATCAGGCTGGTGTCAGGGCCCCAAGACCAACCTCAGGGTATGGAGGATCTTTGTGTACAGGTTTAATTTGGTCATCGGAGGGATGACTCAGAGCTTGATGACAGAAAGTGTCTTCCCTTAAACCAGCACTGACAAGTACTTTTCAGAGGCAGCTGGGATTTCTTCTGCTTGTGTCAGTGTGCTGATATTTAAAGAAAGCCCTTGTATAGTTTTCTGGCTCCTTAGTTAATGATGTGGACAGTGAATAGGGTAGTTTCACCTTCATTATTAGACATTAAAGCAATCCAGAAGGCTACTTTACAAAATTAATGTCAAAGTAACAGTTAATGCAAGCTGGGCACAATGATTTATGCCTATTGGAATACACAGTGGCCAAGTGTTCAAGTGCATCTAAATGATTCAGCAACAATGTGGTTTTTGTTTGTTTGTTCTTTTAACTTAATATGTGACCAAGTCTCTTAAGAGTAAGGAGGCAGGCACTGGTGCAGATAAGCAGACGGTATGTTTAAAATTTCTGACCTTTTTAAAATTCTAGATCTAACCAGGAAAACAGTAGAGAAATATGTTCTTTTTTTCTTCAGTGTAGCATTGTAGGCAAGAGAAAGCTGAACCACAGTGTCAGCTTTTGAAGGGATTGAGAAGCTAGAGCCTTGCATATTGATTTTATTGTTGGGAGTCCTGGGTGTGGGCTCTGATCTGTGCTAGCAGAGATGTTTCAAAACTTGGGCAAAGAGCAGCCAAAAGCCTTCTCCTGCATGCAGAGGGATCCCTATAAAGAAACTTGCCCTCTTTCTTCCTACGGTTTGAAAGTGTGAGGGTGATACAATATTTTATTCCTAATACAACGACACTTTTTCTTTATTCTGTAGATTCAACCAGTTATTGATCAAGTCTTCACTTTTTCTGAAGTTCCAAAGGCCTTTCTGAAATTGGAAGGAGGACACGCACGTGGAAAAACAGTCATTGATGTAATCAGCAGAAAATAAAGTATCTCTAATCATTATTCTGCCCACAGTCAGCCCTTTACTGGTAAATTACACCTTAACATGAATTTGCACACAGCAACTGTTTTTTCTTTAAAAGCTCACGCAGGATACATAATTTTTTAAAAAGTCTTCTTTTAGAAAACCCTCTGATTCCTTCATACTCTACTTGTTAATGACTTAATACACAGACAAGAAGTAGTAATATCTAAGGGACATTTCTACATGAAAACAATGTTAAGAATGTAGTTGTGACTTTTACATGATGCTCTTCACTCTCGGGGTAGGAGAGACAGCTAGCAGCATTTTCAGGCTTTTATTTTCCAGATGTTTCAGCCAACTACTCAAAAGGTGAGACACACTTTTATCTAACTGGCCCTGGAAAGCTTGTGCTGTCCTTTCTTCTTTGGCCCTCCCTACTTCTGCTCACTATTATTACTACATATTACGACTCGGTCTAGTTCATTCTTGGAGCCTGCAAACTTTTCCAGTATTGAGCAGTCACATTGCTGTCTCAAGACTGGCATTTTAATCTTTATATACTTTGACCAACTCTCTCATGGCATAACTAATCTGAGTAGAAGCATGGAATAAAATCAATCAGTAACTGATAGTTATTCTAATTGCCTACCTCCTGGCACAGACTCAGCTGGCTACAGTGTTCCTGCAGGTAGGCTAGGCAGGATTTTGTCAGTAATTGGGAGAGCCTGTTCCTTCCCTGCCCCGTCACTGCTGGTGGGGGTGAAGTGCTTGAGGGCTATCTGGCTGTTGGTGGGGTTTTAGGTTACCATTTTACCAGAGATGGGCTATGGAGTGACTTCTGCAATGATGCAGGTAGATTGAAGGAAAGGGCTAACCTCAGTGAGAGCTGCACGTTTACTGTCATGCAGCTCTGGTGATGGAAAAACTATCATGCAGCTACTTCCACCAGGGAACAGAAACAGCAGCCATGTGAACTGTGGCCCCGTGTACAGTGCACTGAACCTGTTCTTGTATAGTAGAAGCATCTGTTCCTCAGAACCTGCAGGTATTCCACACCAAGCAGTCACTCCTCATTGGCTAGTGTTGCAGAGGAATTATGGACAGAGAAGGGTACAAGACAAACAAACCTAACTGTCTAAATGGCAGCTTTCTTCCTTTAAAAATAATGTCAATAAAAAGTTATCTAACAATTTTATTTCTAAAATGCTATATTATGTATAGCAAGAGCGCATCAATACGATGAAGTACCACTGTTTGGAACCAGTAACAACATGTTTTCTATGAAGGACTAAAAGCAGCACATTTCAGAGCAAGAAAACTTCAGTATGTCTGTACAAAAGGAGGGAGATCAGTAAGGCACTTCTCTAAGGTGGTGACAGTAAAAGCACCAGTATCCTTTGAGGCAATACAATAGTAATGAAAATGTTAACTTTAAACATACTTACTATGCAAGACAAAGGCCTGGATGCTCCTAGGAGCAGCTTGTCATAACACTGGTCTAAGCCAGACCAAAACACAGCAGCGCAGTACAAGACTTTGTATTTTACCTTTTTGCCAATATTAAGGGAAATTAACAAAGTCAGGTTAAAGCAGGGCAACAGAAGAACCTCCTCCAGCCATCAGTAGGTCTGACTTGTCACGAGTTCTTTACTAAACCAGTAACACTCACTTTGAAAGGGCACAGCCCTTGTGACTAGGCTCGGATCCAGGCTTGGCTTTGCCCCTTACTAGAGCAGCCTGACACTTGTGCCCCACTGCGACCAGAAGCCAGCAGGCCCCCACAGACGCTGCTCTACAACCTCACCAGAAGTACTGGCGGGTCTGACATTCTCCACATAAGCCAACAGGCAGGGGTGAAAAATCTTTTTAACCACGATGCTTCGGTGCTGTTGCAGTCATCTTTAGTGATACTTGCCCTAAGAATTCTTGTTTCCTATAGAGTTGTGGAGTTCAGGAAGACTGCTTACTGGAACTGTTCTAAAAGGTAAAAATTTGACTTGGCAAAGTAAAATACCTGTAACTTGTAGAAAATGGGCAAGTTCTTTTCATTCCGATTCATCCTTTTGCCAGCCCGCTTTTTCTAAAAATCACCTACTAATTTACATCCTCTCTACATGAGAAAATCTAGAACTTATTCTTAATTTAGGATTTACTTTATTAGCATACTAACTATTTAAAGCCACATGTTTAAAAAAACCCCTTTGGATGTGCTGTGTGCTAGAAGTCTTTATACTTCCAGTAAAACAAATATATTAATTTCCAGTAGTGAATATTTCTCTATACTACAGCCCACAGATCTATACCCACATACACATTGCACTCCTGTCCTTATTAAAATAAGCTTTGGGGTTTAGCCCTTCTCTCAGTTAAAAAACCAAACCATTTAAATTAATTTAAAATCATGCTTACTGACTATTGTGGATTAACTACTCACTAACACAATTGTAACTCCATGGGGTCTCTCCCACCTTTCATTCTTCCATCTAGCCTGAGGCACACTACCACACTCTGTCTCACATTGAGTTGTGATGATAAAAAATAATAAAAAAAGAAGGTTGAGAGATACTCCAGATAAGAGCCTTGGATAGGAAGGTGAAATCATTCTGTTGCTTGTTCTTTTAAAATTGCAAAGAGAAGACTAAACTGTCATTGTCGATCCTGTATCCTTCAGAGACGGTGGTGGCAGTTCTAGTGTGTGGAACAGTGTCTAATTCAAACATCATCTTTGGTTTCTAGGGTTTATAAAACCAGCGGTTCCCAACACTGTGTTAACTTTTCTTCATTGACTGTGTTGACGACGACATGTTCGCGATCATATTGTGCGCCCCCTGTAAAGAAACATTTCAGATAGTGTAGATTACCTCTGAAATACGAGACACACTGTAGATTTCAAGGCAACTCTAGTAAGTGCCAATGTACATAGTTTCTCTCCTGCCCAAGGCACTGAAAAGACAAACTCATTTCATCACTACCTCCTTTGGGATTAATTTTAAAGCAGGAGAGCATGCCTGCTCCTCTCCACCCCTACCCCTTCAGTAACTCAGCACCTCGGCTTTTTCAGCCTGGAGAGGAAGGAAACACTGAAAGTCAGTCAGGCAAAGCTCAAATAAGACTGTCACTTCCCGAAAGTCCAACTTGCATGTCCCCTCAACAGCTGTCAGTTGTCACTTTGCTCCAAAGACGACACTTACATGATGAAATAAGTCCTGCTAAAAGACAACAGAAGCATGGCCAGCAGGGACAACGTCTGGTACTCATTTAACCAGTTATCCTGTATTATAACCAGCTGAATCCCAAGTTGCCATAAACAGGCTGTTGCCCCACATCCAGCCGTTTCTACTGGCAGCTCAACATACCTGAACGCAAAATAGAACCTTTTCCTAGAGGGGCTCGCTACTCACATGATGTAATGCCAAACACATTCCCATAGAAAAGCACCATTAGCATCCTGACTTAAGAAACCTGGAAGCAATTTTCACCTAGAAAAGTCAGAACTGATGTTTTCTTCTCAGATCCAACACATCCTGCAGGAGTGGAGGACACATGCCATCTCCTGCAGCAGAAGGTACTCCCACTGGAAGCAGCCACCTGAACCAACCATTTACACAGAGCACTGGGACACACCTTCAGTCAGTCTTCCACTCTGCACCCCTATAGCCTCACCCTGAATGAGCAAAAGACAATACCCGGCAGGTGAAAGCTTGCAATGAATGTAACAAATACGGATTCTAGCGGATCTCAGAAAGAAATAAGGAAAGCACCCAGAGTCCTGAGGGGGAAGGCACATTTAAGACCAACTCTTTGGTACTGAGGAAGTAGAAGGACCTTGGGTGTTCTCTACTTCAGGTGTTCAGGTGAGGCTTTCTGGTGCCACTGTCCCAAATCGGAAAGGTCTGAGAAGGTTAATATGATTTCTGTCCTTGCCATCACTAGGAAATTACTTAAAAGCGGTAGAGATACACAATAAAAATACTTTCAAAGTTCTTCAGAAAGGGGCAAAAGAAGGGAATAGCAGATCAAATACTCCCACAGCAAAAATATCTTAATCAGCAGCTACAAAAAGATAACATGAACTACATAGCTCAGTTAGCACTGTGGGTATGAAAAGTATTTTGTGAGCTGTGCCTGACAGAATGAAAACATGTTATAATGCAGGATTTTTTTCAGTGGAGCAAGAGACTTTTAAAGTGGAACTTTGATAGAGCGGATACTTTGATAGAGTGCTGCTCTGGACAAGCCTGTGTGCTATGCCGGTACATCCACGAGGTGGCATTGGTAAGGCTGAACAATTCCAATTGTTTGCTGAAGAACTCGGCAGCGCTCAGTTTGTGGTCAAGAACGGATGGCACAAACAGGCAATGTTACCATATGGATTTACATTTTTTAAACTAGGAGCGCATCTGTACTTTCATAACCAGACCCATCCACTGTGAGGTTCTTCAATTATAAAACGCAGAATTACATAATTGCTTTTAACATGATTAACTGAAGACAAGGCAGCATAATATTATTTCTGTTTGTTTGGTGCAACTCAGCACTGACTTTAGAAAAAGTTATTGCAGTCATTGTGACTAAAGACACTCCCTTGAACTGGAACCTTTGATAAGTTTATGATTAATCATTCCCAGTTTTTCATGGCAGTAAAGAGAACTTGTGAGTATTTGTGCCAGTGCTGTCAGACATGAGGTAACCCTTTCCTCGCAGTTCTGATAGTTCTGTCCTTTGTAGTTCTGAAGCGATTGCTTCCCCCACCTGAAAAAGCAGCACTAAGTAAGAACATTTGATTATGCTAATTCTGCTAATTGTTCCATTTGCTGCCTTCTAAAAAGGTGAATCAAATGGCTGTAAAAAAAAGTGAATATAAAATAAGCACTACGTGTGTTCAGCCCTTAGGCTGCTATGGCAGAATCTCCTGTTTGCAGTAAATGCACAGCCATTAATAAACTAATAAAAAGACTTGTTGCATCTAATCACATCAGTGTACAAGCTTGCCTTTCCTTTCCTAATATCCTTTGGCTATTGCATCTACAACTACTATATAGGAAAATATACTCTATACAAATTAAAGTCAATGAGAAGCTAGGATTTTCTTGCTTCAGCATTTTAAATAATGATGTTCACATGACCCACTGCCACATAAAATTAACCAAAGATATCTACAGCAAGTGGACACTGGGAATACAAGATAAGCAAGTACTGTGAGTTAACTAAACTATAGAAAAATGAAACTAAGTCCTAGGGCCTGTATAATTTAGAAGGTCACACTAGCTAATTGGGTCTTATTTAATTCTAGATTAAAGTACCTATAAGACCATCCTTAATTTACAGGCACATTAGTGCCCATCCCACTGTAAATACCATGTAATTACAACACAATGTAATGAGATAACACATTTGCTTACCTTTGATATCTAAAACCAGCTTGGGTTTCATCTTGCTATAAATCCTGCCATCAGGACTAATATGCCAATATTGTTTGTCTTCATTCCGCTCAAATGACAGACCGAGTTTAGAGCCAGGAGTTATAAGATTTCCAACAATTGTCAAGCAGCAATCCTCTGCCATCTGTATCAGCAGAAAGGCAACAGCAATTATTCAAAAAGCCTTAATTCTTATATGCACCGTTTTTTAAAATGGATAGGAGGGACGTCGGCAGGTGAGAACAGAATCTAGAATCTGCTTTCCCTAAAGGAATGTATTTTTGCCCCAAACTAAAGACAACTTCTTTTCTTTTGTTCCTGTTTCTGCTGACACTCTCCACCACATAAAATCATTAAAATAACCATCCTGTATCAGATCAAAAGGTGCAATTAACACCTGCCTCCAGCAGTGGCCAATAACAGATGCCATGGGAGATTACACACATTCTGTTCTTGTACACAGTACGTTCCTGCTAAACCCTCCCAGTCTACAGCAATTTCCAGCTCAGAGGCTTTTCCACACAGAGCTGGTACCTTTTATATCTGGATGGTTTCTGTCCCATATGTGAATGTTACTCACTTCCCAATCAATGTAACCTTTTCACACACACACACCCTTCTGTATCACAACTTTCTGTGGAAAGCAGTTCCACATCCTAACTACTACTATTTTAAAATAATTTGATAGGCAACTCCTGGTTTTAGTTGATGCTTTCCTCATCTCCCTTTCCCTCCCTTATTTTAAGGCATGTCTTGTCCACAGTTTTTGCAGAGACTTCAGTCCTATCATTCCTCAAACTGTCCCCTTTGCAGGCTAAGAAGTCCTAGCTGTTCTGTCTTCCCTGCACAGAAGCCCCCATCTCATAGGCTCATCCTTTTTTGTTCTTTAATCATTTCTAGTTCTGCAATAACCTTTCAAGATAATAGAAATAACTACACAGTATTGAGTGCACAAATGTCACAGTGTATCTCAATAGTATTTTCTTCTTTGCCCTGTATTCTTTTGCCCGTCTTTTGTATTATTTGATTTCAAAACTCTGCAAATGTCTTTATGGTCAAAAAAATTGGCAAAAGTCAAGCTTACTTGAAAAGGATATTGAGGCTGTATTAACAGTAAATAGCAGTTAATTACTCTATGTGAACAGGGATTTTCAGTAGATCGCTATAAGCTGCCTTTTAACTTCTGAACGGGCTTCAGTACCAGATTAACCAGACACTCATCTACCCTTGTTGATGCGGCCCTAAATTATTAAATACAGAGTCTGGAAAAACCAGCAATTCTTCCTGTCTCAACCTAGAATTGAAGTAAGTTCTGCAGTTCTGAAATTCTCATCTGTGTCTAAAAATGTTCTGTACTGGGACTCAGAGGACTCTGGGCTTACACATGACATCCACTTTCGGCCACTCCTTCACCCATCTCCAGGAAACTCATGAAGAGTGAGGAGACCTGAATTCATATCTGCTGTTCATATCTGTTTCTAAGAAAATGAGCAGAATGTCTTCTATATCCTGCTTGCTGGTTATCCCACCTACCTGAAACAGAGCTTCCTTGAAAACCTCACACATACCTCAATACACTGTGACTCAGAGTCAGTGAGATGACCTAAACTTAAAGGAAGAAAGGCACAAGTTCTTCCAGTGACCCGTCTCTTCCTATGTGCACGTGCCTACCCACGAGTTTAATTTTCCTTTTTTAATGCAGTAAGAAACAATTCCTTGTGCAAAATACATTTTGAAAGATGGCAGAGCTCTGTAAGAGTTCAGTCATTTAAGATCCATGTTGCCAGCTTGCACTCCACGCTAAACTACTGACAGCTATACAGCACCACCTATGTATCTTCTATGCATAGAAAATATGCTTTATGAACTACAGAGACAGGGACTAAACCCACGAGCATCCATCCAGAGCCAAAGGATACCACACTGTCTCAATATGAATACTTCCAGTGACTTGTCCAAGAAGCGCTGTCAAGAGAAAAGTCTTTGTATGTGATATTAAAGTTTTTCGCTTACATTGCATCACTTTGGTGTCTGCATAAATCCCTTTTACTACTGCATGTGTCCTGTAAACATGTCTAAACAATGTCTTAGCTTATTAACAGTAAGATTCTTCCCTCCAGCATAGATGACATAGTTATAAATGGCTCCTTTGAAGTTATACAATCCTACAAAAAGAGTTCACATAATTCTTTGCAGTCAAGCTGTTTAACAGTATTAAAGTAACTTAATTTTCTTTGGCTGGCATCCCTACCTAAGACTGTTCATGCTTAAACATTATGAAGTGCGCATACTTCTGCTCACCTCAATGACAATTCACACATGATTAATTTTATGGACTGTGAGAAAAGTAGGACTTCACCTGGAAACTTGTACAGAGAAATGGAACAGGGATGAATTCAACCAATACAGGGATGACCAGAAAAACAACAAACAAACAACCCAAAACAAGAGAGTAGCATTTTAGCTTTAAGCTTGCCTGAATGCAGAAGAGGATAAAACCTACATTACACTAATGGACTTTCACAAGGTCTGTGTAGTTCAAAAGATTACCAGGAAGGATTTACATTTTAAAAAGTGTCCCCTGCTTTGACACTTTTGTGATATTTTCACTGTGGAGAAAGAGGGTGTGAGAGTGGAAGGAGCTCATGAAGAGCAAGACAATGGTCTTCTGGTGTTGATTGTACTTATGAGGCTGCTGTTCCTTAGCGGAAAGTTAGATCATAACAAAAATCTCTCAAAATTTCAATTACGTCAGAAAAGGTTATCACACAACTAGTCTATATCACCTGAAAAAGTCAAACTTTGATTAAAAAATAAAACTAACAACCCCCTATAAAAAGATTGTACTGCAGTTGAAACTGAATGAGACAATAAAATAATTTAAGATGATACAGTAGGAATTGAATTCAGGAAGCTCTACTATTGGAGACAAAAAGAAAAAAAATCACATTGAATTTGAATCTCACCCGGCACTTTATGAATCCTTCCTGATAAACCCAGACTTGATCATCTGAGTCTGCATCTTCTGCAACCTGTATTCTGAGAAGATTCAGATTGTCTAAGTTTCCATCAGCTGACATGAATTTTCCTGTTCCCTTGTTTCGCAGCCTGAAGTACACACGTTTCTGCAGAAAACAATAGAACTTTGCAATCACAGTCTCAGAACACATCCCGCCCTAGTTAACTTCAGAGCAATTACTGTTTGGTGCTAAACTCTGGGCCTCCCTCTTTCTTGCAAAGAGCTTGACTTCACTATTTTAAAACTTTGTGCAAAGTCCATAAATGTCTAGGACAAGCCAAACTTGGAGAACTCGCCATTCTGCATGGAGAGTTATAAGCTTTCCTGTGCACCGAGATCAGCACAGAGTGGGAAGGTAAGCATTTTTAATTCAGATTAGCACAAACTTCTTTCTGCTAACTTCTTGCATAAGTGTTCTTAGCTTTCATTTCAGGTGCACTTGTTTGCCTTGTTTCACTGGCAGCAAGCGTTACGCTGCACATTCATCCTGCAGCTGGTTACACACAAACATCTCTGCTTAGAAAAGCTTTCAGTCAGAGCAGTCTTAAATGCATTGTCCCTAACTCTACTTAAGGCTACACAAAGACAATGCTACGACAGTGAGCAAACGCGTTTAGTTACAGGTACAAGTAATCTGTGAATTAGAAAAAGCTGTTCCCTCAGTAAAACATGGCTCAGCAAGAACATAAATGTTAAAGCTCATGGGACTGCTGCAGCACTGGGCCAAATGACATTGTCCTTATTTAGAGAACAAAATTAAAAGGACACCACAAGAGTAAGTTTTGCATTATTTACACATTATTCTGCTACACAGTAAGCAGGGAAGGACCTTCGCCTCTAAATCAACACATCATCACTACTAATTGAAGTATTCAAGTTTGGTGACCAGTTTTCTTGTTGTTCCAAAAATAATGCAGATGGTACAGACAGTGACCAGGTTGGATGCTAATTATAAAGCAACTTATAATAATTTATATATAGCACTTACAGCTGTTATTTGTTACAACAGTGTAGCCAATTCTTATATGCTGTCTTCTATACTTTGGTTTAAAGTATGCTTACTGAACAGCTAAAGCAGTAGAACTGCAAAGCCATATAACATAATCAAAGAGCTTTTATTACAGGCAAAACTGTAGAGCTATTTTTTTAAGCAATCAGACATTGCTGAAGCTTGTGATGTGCACCATTACTTTCAACTGTACAATACCCCCCATTCCATTACAAAATACAAATTAGTACTTGACAGTTTCATGTCAGGGCCTACTTACCTGCAGTAAAGGTCTGAGAGAACCTATCTGACAACAGCCACTTGCTTTATACCAATCTGGAATTTCATTCGGTGATAACAACATCTGACGCCCCCTGTAATTACTGTGCTCATAGATTATCCATCTATGAGAGGAAAAAAAAGGTACAGAATGCTTTTACTGACAAACCCCGCTTTGGAATTAATAAATTAGATCAACCGAAGTCTGTCCCACAAAGTACTGGTGTTTAGCTTTGGAAAGCCAATTACTCTTTTCAACAACTCTTCAAAAATAATAAAATCATACCCTAACTTAGATCAACAGCATTAAGATAAGTACACTGGAGTTCACAATTTGAAGTCCAGTTATTCAAGATTTACAAGATGAATGAAACAAAGCATGGAAGTTGGGAGAATTCAACTTCTAAATATCATCTGCTGTCAGGAAGTACTGTGACTCCTTGTATGGGGCAAATATGAATCACAGAATCACTTGGCTGGAAAAGACATTTGAGATTACCAAGTCCAACCACACCTGTCCACTAATAAACCATATCCCTGAGCACCTCATCTATCTGTCTTTTAAATATCTCCAAGGACGGTGACTCAACCACCTCCCTGGGCAGCCTATGCCAGTGTTTAATAACATTTCAGTGAAGAAATTTTTCCTGATGTCTAATCTGAACCTCCCCAGATGCAACTTGAGGACATGTCTTCTCATTCTATCACCTATAATTTGGAAGAAGAGACCAACACCCACCTCACTACAACCTCCTTTCAGGTAGTTGCAAACAGTTATAAGGTCTCTTCTCAGCCTCCTCCTCTCTAGGCCAAACAGCCCCAGGTCCTCATAAGACTTGCTCTCCAACCCTTTCACCAGCTTCGTTGCCCTTCTCTGGACACGTTCCAGCATCTCAAAGTCTTTCTTGTAGTGAGGATCCCAAAACTGAACACAGTATTCAAGGTGCGGCCTCACCAGTGCCAAGTGCAGGTGCACAATCACCTCCCTGGTCCTGTTAGCCACGCTGTTTCTGATACAAGCCAAGATGCTATTGGCCTTCTTGGCCACCTGAGCACACTGCTGACTCATATTCAGCCACTGTGAACCAGCAACCCAGGTCCTTCTCTGCCAAACAGCTTTCCAGCCATTCATCCCCAAGACTGTAGTGCTGTATGGGGCTGCTGTGTCCCAAGTGCAGGACTCGGCCTTGTTGAACCTCATACCACTGGTCACAACACATTGATGCAGCTTCTTCAGATCCCTCTGTAGAGCCTCCTGCCCTCAAGCAGATCAATACTTCCTCCCAGCTTAGTGTCATCTGTGAAGGTACTAAGGGAACACTCGATCCCCTTATCTAGATCATCAATAAAGAGATTGAACAAAACTGGACCCAGCACTGAGCCCTGGGGCACACCACTTGTGTCCAGCCTCCAGCTGGATTTAACTCCATTTACTATCACCACAGTAAATCCAGACAGTTTTTAACCCCGCAGAGGGTGAACCTGTCCAGGCCAGTGGCAGCCAGTTTCTCAAGTAGGATACTGTGAGAAATTGTGTCAACAGCTTTAGTAAAGTCCAGACACAGTACATCCACAGCCTTTCCCTCATCCATTAAGCAGGTAACCTTGTCATAGAAGGGGATTGGGTTAGTTTGGCACAAGCTGCCTTTCATAAACTCATGCTAACTGGGCCAGATCACCTGGTTGTCTTGCATGGATCCTCTCTCCAACCCTTTTTGTAAATGGGCGTAACATTTGCCAACCACCAGTCAAGCAGAACTCCTCCAGTCAGCCAAGACTACTGGTAGATGATGGAAAGAGGTTTGGTGAGCACCTCTGCCACCTCCCTCAATACCTTTCTGTATCTGCTGCATATGCTAGACTGCTGCACGTGCAGAACCAGTAGTTCCGTCTATCTTAATTTGGAGAGGCCTGGCCCACATGGGAAAGAACTACTAGGGATGCAAATTACAACAAGCAAATACTGGAACTGCAACAGGGTGAAGTTATCTAGGGTATTTTGATAGGGGTTTTATTTCACAACACTTTTCTTCTTTCAAAATACCTGAAAGTAGGAAGGGAGAGGGAGACAGTGACAGAGAAAGAGAACATACAGGAAAATTATGTTTACCATTCCCTAGCACATATCCAGCCAGGTTTACAATCACATTGAGAGCAACCTGTCAAAAACTGACTTATGCTATGGCATAGGCAGTGAATTACAACTAGACCTTGCAATAGGCTGCAATAAAGTGCAATTTGTTGAGTTTTCTCATAGCAGTTTGCTGGGACTGCCCACTAGCCGTATGTTTCTGAGTACACTCAATAGCACATCTTCCTGTTACCTCTTTCCTCCAACAGATTTGTCAGTAGACGTCTATATCCAGAAGAAGGACACTCACCTTAACCTTGGTATTTTTCCACAGCCTAATACACATCTTTCCCCAAGTATGAAATCAAGGGAATGATAAACGAATGTCTCTTAGCAAAGGAAGGGAAGACAAAAACCCCTTCAATAAGGGAGGCTGTAGGGGCAAGGACACTGAAACCTTTATTTTGACACATTTCAGCAGCTGACACTGCTATAATGAAATCAGAATTTTCCTATCATCCTCTCTACCCTTCCAATGACCAACGAGAAAAAAACCATAAATATTCACTGGACAGGAAACACACAATTCACAACTCCACTGCCTGGAATCACGGTAACCATGCCCTTGGCAAAGAAGTAATTTGATGATTGACTTCATGTTATTTAAAGTTATGGGAAGTGAAAATCAGCTATATTGTGATTATGATGAAAGACACTGAAATCACAGGAATATGGCACAGGTGCCTTTTCTTATGATCTTTATGTTTCAAACTTGCGCTAAGGAAACCTCCTGACCAGCTTATCCAGATGGTGAAAATGGTTTGCTCAGCAGATTTGATATTAGCTGTCCACTTGAGGGCAGTCTAAAGCTATCCAACAGCATCTCTCTAACCCACACCTTGCAAACTCACCTCTTCGAAAGCAACACATTTAAATGCAAAGCAACAGTAACAAGGATCTATCACTAAAAAATAAGTCACATTATACTAGTTGGGGGAAAAAAATGAACATATACTTGAACAAGTATCTTGGAGGTAGAGGTTAACAACAGGTAAAATACAAACAGAGGAATTTAATAGATCTGCTGGAACACCAGAAGAGAGCACTGTAGTTTTCAAACTTCACAGACTACTTTTTTACATGATCTTCAAAAGTAAATTTAGGGAGAAAAACTCCTTGAAAATGGCTAACAAACTTAACTGCTAGATTTACAACCAGTTCATGAAGGGATTATTACTAATGCCAAAAGAGGTCAGATCATGATCTGTTTGTACCACTGCCTCCATAACATCTGGATAAAAGGATGAACGTAAAGACTTATTAAAACATTTTGAGCTTATGATACATGCAACAGATCACAAACTGAATGATTTTGGGTTTTGATAGAGACCTAAACCAAGAGCACAGAAGCTGGTTTTAAGGCTGTGCAAACTGGCTTTTATAATATGGCATGAAAGAAGACACCAGTTTTCTTATGAGTTTTATTGAAATTAGTTTCAACTTCTAGCACAGGGCAACACTCAGTGATAACATTGAAACAGGATGTGAGAAGGTTCTGCAAGAAGAAACTGCATTAATGCACTGCATGATATTCTTATTTTGGTTGGTTTCTAACACCTGTAAATTTTCCAAGAAGTATACCATTCTAATGAATCAAAAAGCAATTTTAAACTTACATGCCACCAAGGACTTGAACTGAAGCTATTCGAGGACTGTATCCCAGGAACTGGAGATTTAAGATTTCTGTACTGAACTCAATTTTCTTTCCTTGGAAACCCACCTTTTCAAAAAGAACTATGCATGGCTCAGACAGCTCCTGCAAAAGAAAGATGAGCACTTTTATAGGATGTTAGAACTCCAGATGGTGACTGTGAACATAAAACTCCACACAGCCCTTTTATTTAGAAGCTTTCTTCTTGATTAAGATCAAAGACCCTGAATAATGCTTTTGCTCTGCAACAGGTTATTTAAAGGAAAACAAATGTAATAAAAATCCCTTATGTGAAACACGCAAGGGACTTTCTTGCATGGAACATAAAATTTCCTTATATAAAGGCACACACAAGCGTGTCTGGTGAATTGTTGCATAACATCTTAAGTATGTTTTAAACATATTTTAATTAATGCCAAATCCCTCTTCCATTGCACCAAACCCCATTCACTATAGGAATTTCTATCTTCAGACTTAAACACACAATAAGAGAATATCGATTTCTACAGCTTCAAATGATGACAGCCTTGTCAGCACCGCTTATCACTTACTGCTCTCATTTTTAAGTCTTATAGTAAGCTACATGAATCTCTAACTAGACAAAAGACTCACACTTCCGAGGTAAAATTAATGACTCAAGCAAAATCTGTAACATCTGAATCCTTCAGATTGCTGTGGGGAGATGATTCTTCTCCCTCTCTGTCAAAATGCTTCTGGTATCAAAGGGATTCTACCCACATGAAGCTCCCCGCACCACTGAATCAATTTTAAATGCTTTCTGGATAACAAACCCTGGACTCCTTTCTGTGTTGCAAGGCATCTGTAGTGGACTGGAAATAACTTCCCCTGGAAGCTGCGAGGTTTGAAATCCCCCAGGGTAGTCAATTACGCCTGAGTGTCCCGGTGTTATAGTTTACACTCATAGATTGAAATGACCCTGCCACTCCCTTTCTCGCAAGTTTTCCAGCAACAACAGCACAAAACCAAGGCCATAGTCAGAGAGCTCCTTCCTGCTGGTATAAGTTCAGCATGCACAAAACATCAGCTGGATTGGTAACACCTGACATGACATGAAGTCTCGACAGACTCAGATCTGGCCTCAGACATGGAAATAGGCCTTCCAAGGCAGAGGTGGCTCTGTACATGCACGGCAGCAGTATCTGTGTTTCCATGTGACACTGTTAGGCAAGATCTCACCACTACCCATTTTAACAGTTCAAATTCCTCTTTAAACTTCCTTCAGATGTTTAAGGGTCCAGTGACCCTACTGCATAAGCACCACCATTATGTCCTCAGCAGTCCAGGTTACCACAGCTGAGCTGTGGTTCCTGATCGTACACATGCTGCTAGGCTGCGGGAAATGTCTGGAAAGGCCTTTCAGCTCACTCCAAAAATCAGAGTATACTCATCCCCACTGTGAAAGTTTAACACCAGTTAGACTGTCATGCATCATCATGGGTAAAAAGCACAACAGGACAGTTGCACCATGATTACGTCCTGGTGTCTCTGACCCCTCAAGCCCTTTTACAAACCTACACCCGCACTTTAAGGCATGCAACTGGTTAGGCAGCAGCCCCTGAGCCATATGTAATGCTTCAGAAACAATCTACTTGCAAAGAAAACACATGGAAAGAAAAGGAAATCCTCCGATTTTCTGCCACACCTTTCACTCCGGGTATTTTTTTAGTTCTGCAGCAACACTGTTATATGAATCATTTGACACAGAGAGAAGTGCAAGCCCAGCTCACGAGTTTGCTTTCATTACTCCCCATGTACTGTACAAAGCTGGAGCTCCCGTGTATCTACACATAGTTATTTCAGAGTTGTTCATTAAAAATAAGTAGTATTTTGCACAAGTAAGCATAAGCCACGTTCACGTTTTTCAGGCAAAAGCACAAATAGAAAATTCTTGAAGGAAAAATGCTACTTTCTATCTGCAGCATGTGAAGCATGCAAAGAAAAGACAGTCAAGTAAAGATACAATTGTATAAAAAACCATAAACCCTGACCTAATGAAGAAAAGTACTTTTAGCTTTCACTTCCAAGTTTATCAAGTGTCCTTTTCATTTATTTTTTTATGGTCCCTTAGCAATACATCCCTATTAGGGGGAGTTAGACTAGATATGTATAGTAACATGACATATTAAGATAGTAAAGGTGCTTCTTGTATAGGAATGTCACAGAAAAATCATGGGGAAAGTTACAGGATGGCAGACAGTGGGTAGGAATTAAGATTAGCATCACCAAAAGAAACAGTCCCAGAATAAATGTGACGAGTGAAACGAACAGCCAGAATACTAAGGTTCGAGCTTTTGTAAAAATTATGAAAAATGAACAGTATAATATCATTTCAACATAACTTATTATTCTCTGTATTCTGGTTTGCTAATAAGCCATTGAGCAAAGCAACTAATTTGCTGCTTCTCCACAGGCAGGTAGCTTCTGAAGAAGGAAGCAGCAGCACGTGACTTGCAGACAGATGCAGTTCCATGGTACTTTCTGAAGTGTAATAAAACGTAGGTCTAGAAAAGGTTTCAGAAGTCATAAGAACTTAAAGAGGCAGAGAACTGGCATTTGGCTGTTTTAACACAATAGTCTCTATCACAAATAATACATCTTCCAAAAGTAAGCTGATCCTTCCAGCTTGAAACAAGCATTTTAAACCCAAGATCTCAATACTGACATGTACAAAAGAGCCTTTTTTAATTCAGGGCGATCACCCACCAACCTTGGCTAGAAGCACTTCTACTGTTTTTATTGTGATCTGTCTATTGGGTAGCCAAAGAGCTCGGAAGCCAGACATACTTGCTACAGATGTTTGTTTACACTGTACATCAAAATGCTCCAGAGACATGAAAGAGGATGACACATTTTAGTTCTCCTTTGTCAACTGCTGCAACACTGACAGGTTACCAAAATTACAGTGGAGTGCAATGAAGTTGCCAAATTCAAAGACGACAGTCAGTAGGGGACTCCTCCTTTTTCAAAATGAGTACTATCACTTCGTATTACTGTAAGTTCCTGGGTTCTTGACCACATTTTGCTAATAATTACTTTGATCTCAAAAGATATTTGCAGATTCCATAAGTGATCCATCATAATGATTGGTTATAGGCTTGAGCAAACTCCTTCCTCACTACTGATGAGCTAGTTACAAAATATGTAAATGTTGTTCAGTTTGTATCCATCACACATAACAACACCACTGGTTTTGCCAAAAGGCACTGGGCGTTGCTTGACTTTATCTAGAAGAGTGCATTATTTCATGATTAACTCATGTTGCATTTCCTTTATTATAGCAGTAGTGTTTTATAATTACATGTATGGCATGGAAAGTTGCTCAGTTAAGTCTTGTTTTTTAATATGCATTAAAAAAAAAAAAAGGCCTGCAATACCGGTATTTTGTCACACTGTCCTAGTGACATTTCTCAACCCAATATAAGTGGTCTGTCCTGCTGGGAAATAAAGAGTCTACCCTTGACATCCTTGACTCTTAGTAAAAAGTCTGTTCTTAAGAACAGTGATGTCGGGCAGCTACTTCTGTGATATCCTTTTAAAAAAACAGAAAAAAGGTCAAAAAACCTGACTGCAGCTACAACATGTAACTGCTACTGCACAGAAAAAAACCCAAACCAACTCCTCTGTTGTCTGTGCATTCATACCATTTTTACTGTTGCAAAAAATGTCAGAATCATCAGTGTACTTATCTACTTTACAATTATTTCTAATAGCTTTACTTACAATATTTATAATCCGTAAAGATTTTAGAACTGTTTGAGGTGAACAACCCATTGCTGTCAGATCAGGATAGATTCCTTCTTCTAAAACATACTGGTTACCGGAGAATTCTTCCTCATCATACACTATGCAGCTGCAGGAACAAGGAGAATAAATTGCCTCTTAAGAATTCTGTGCAAGTAAAACAATGCTAGTGTTTCTCAGTCTTTAGCAAGAGCTACTTTCAGAAACATTATTTACAATGGTTTGTCCTGACAAGCTAAATTTGATGTGTACACTGCAAAGGATTGTTCCAAGTCCCTGTATGTGAAAGCATTTCAGGTGTTAGAAAGCCGGTTGGTTTTTAAAAACTTCTACTATTTCAGTGATTTTGCAATATTCATTCAATATAACTTACCTGCCATCTAAAATTTTTGAAGACTTCACAGCAAATGAACCAATACATCCTGTGTTTCTTTCAAATGTTTGGCAGTTACCCTTGAATTCAGGCTCTGAAAATAACTGGACCTTTAAAAAAGTTACAAACATATTTAAATCAATTTGGTTTTCAACGTCCAGTAGCATATCTCTACCACTACTTTTATAACTAGATTTAAACATATTTAAGGCACCCAAGACTTCCTCAGTTACATACATTTTTTATTACTTCTTCAGTGTTCTTATTCAAGACAGCAAAGTCACAATACCAAAAACTGCTTCTAGGTATGAATCACTCAGTAACATACAAAATTAAAATGACACTAACAAAGACAGCTGCTTGAACCCCCAGATGGAGATTTTTAAATTCCCACAGAATGGCCCAAACAGGCACATCTTCAGTAAAGGGCCATAAACCATTTTGATTTAGATTATTAATGCATTTAATCTCCAACATACATGCTCTTCCCACTAAAAGAAAACTATCTGTCTCTCAGAATATAAATGCTGCATAAGCCTGGCAAAGTCCTCAGACAGCACATCACCAGGCATGGTATATGATCCCAGGGTAGGTGGGCTTTATAGGACTGTTACAGTCATGTAAGTTGTTCTTTCACTGCTTGGAGGATAAGAGAGCATACATCACCCAGAGCCTTTTGTCCTTGTTAAAAATGAAAAAAATTCTAAGCAGCAAACCTGCTAATTTGGTTAGATGATAATTAACCCTGATCACACAGAAGTCATTCACATTATCACACACCTACCAGCTTTATTCACTCTTAACACAGATAGGCGTGTGGGCATGTGCAGAATTCTCCAAAGAGAAACACACTGATGAGGGATACAGTCTGTTAACTACAAGTTATCACTACCCTGCTTCCTTAGGTCTTAATAGGCACATAATACGTAGATGCAAATAGTTTCTCATGCCTTTAGCTGAAAATAAGCAGCCTTGAGATTTTTATTCTACATAGTTCATACATTATCCCTATGCAGGAGGCATGCTACTAATCAAGAATGCAAAATGAGACAGCTAAGACTTTTCTCCCTACTTTTTATTTCCATGACACGCCATTTTGACTGAGATGAAAATAAAAGTAACTTTGTACAGGAACAAACATTAAAAGGTTCAGAATTATGAAAGGGTGAAAAAAGCTAGCCATTAGCCTCACTGTCAAAACTACATATTAGAACTTGTACATAGGAGACAGTCCAACAGGAAAATATCTTAGCTCACTGAACAGGTAGGCTTTCTCTGCCGTTTCCTTCTCTTAGTTATTGACAAAGATGAGACTAACTTCTAAGCACAACTCAGCAGTATTAGTCAGTCACAGGATTCCTTTAAAGTGCAACCCCCATGAGCAGATCTACTAACCAAAGAACTAGGTTCAAAAGACATTAAGTCACAACTGTACCATGAACAACATCTAACTTGTAGAGCCTTTGCCTCTGCAACAAACTCCAGGTACATGCGCCTCTGGATAAAGGGCTGTGGGCTCCAGCTCCTCAGAACAATCACAAATGTCCCAAAACAGCTCAGTTGAACTGTGTGTGCCCTGATAAAGTTCTGATGGAGCTGTGTATTAAATCCCACCTTCCTTGGGCCTTAACATGCCTTACTTAAGAGGTTTGGAAAGCAGCCTTCCTTCACCTAGAGTTCTCATTCTGTATGACTAGTCAACCATCTGTACAAACACTTAGTTGTTACAGTAGACAAAAAGCCATTTCTTAACTTACACATGCTACAGACACTACATAGTATGTTGCATGCAGTTAGAGGTGTCTCTTACCTTGACTCTACCCCTTTCGCTTCCAACAATATCCTGGAAAGGTTTAGACGACGGGGAAAAATAAGGACAAAAAAAATTAAACAGTGACAACATATACATACAAAAGTTTACTACTAATTATTGTTTAAAGAATGTAAATAAATTTGATAGAGAAAGTACAGCTCCAAATACTCTGAAAAACTTTTACAACAAGTATAAAATGAACTCCTTACCATAAGGATGGGCTGAACTGAAGATATTTTGCAACTCTTTGCCCCCCATGCCTCAATGCTGGGATACAGCCCTTTAGCCAGTACATACTGCTCCCCTGTAAAATCAGGATTTTCATAAGCCACCCACCTAAGAGAGACAGAAGAGGGTGATGGGTAGAAGTCACATTACTTTGCCAAAATACAGATGTGTATATTCATCACTGTCTGAATGTAAGAATAAATAAATAAAAAAAAATCTTCCCTCAAGTGCTGAACTGTGATGCTATTAAACCCTAACAAACCTGTATACCTGATACTCCATCACCCATGCGAATTTCACTTCCATTCACCCTATTATGTCAATACAAATCTGACTGAATTAGCTAAGCAGACCATGAGTTCACATACATCACCTGCTAGATACCCTAAGAGCTGTCTTCAGTAAGAATACCTTGACACGTTTCATAGTTTTATTATTTTATCTAGATCAAGTTATTCTCTAGAAAAACAGACCGATATCAGAATGCATTTTTTAAATAAAACTAGCTTTCAAGAGTCATCTATGAAGCACTGACTATGCAGTAAAGATAGGAATACTGATTTTTAATGTTGCTTGTAGCTACAGTTCAGTTGTACTCAAGCAAACACACCCTCCAACAGAAAGCTGAGTTCCAGCAACAGGCATATATGGTAAAGGGAGGAGGCTGTTCCCTGCTTGGAATCACAGACATCAGTGGGAAGAACAACCTTGAAAATTAAGCATTAAAATCACCACAATAACCAGATTTATGTATTTAAATTCAAAGCCATTGTTATGGCCACTCAGATCTCATGCAGCCACAAACTCAGGTTTCTGCATCAAGCCTGTAACTTCAGCCTCAGTCAAAATAAGCCTTTTTGAAGGACACTGGACTTTTAACACACAAACTTGAACCATTAGAAAAGCAACCAAATCACTACATATATCTCCCAATGTTCAACTACCCCTGCAGTGCTTTATTTCTAGTCTGAAGTATCTCTATCAGCTAATTGTGCTATGTCTAGTCTTCCACCTTCTATTATGGCTTTCTTCTAACCCTGGTTCCATATCAAAAGCCCAGATAAAGCATTCCTGAATCAGCACTACCTTTGGTTTTGTGATAACCTACATAACTTCTGCTGCCTTTCACTGTCAGACTGCCCAAACTTTCCCATAATTACATTCTGGCTCTTTTTAAACTCATCTGTTTGTTAGATAGTTTGGCATTTTTATGTATGGATCCTTCCTGGTTCCTTGTTCTACAAGACAACTGTCTTCTCATAGTGACCCAGCTTTTAATTTTAGCCAATACATTACAGTAGGAGTGTATGCTAGGTTATTCCAAAACCTACTTCCAGTGCAATCTTCTTACAGAGTTTCAACACTAACCAAAAAATTCACATCAAGCAGTAAAATGATAGGGAACTTAAAATTTGCAGTAGAGGCTAACTCTCACCATCCAATTTTATCATAAAACTATTTATGTGTTTCAAGCAACTGGATTTCATGAAGCTGCAGTTTTACTCCAAGAACAAAACACCAGAGTCTCTGCATTTATTAAGAAATGGGATAACTACAAACTGAAATAAAGCTGCATTAACATCTATGTGCTGAAAGTATGAAGTTCGTGTTACGGCAAACACTCATACAGTGATTCACATTTATCACTATTCACATCTCTTGGTTTGCCTCAGATATAATCAATTATTCTAACTTGTTATGCACTAATTACTTAAGGCATACTTCAAGGCACATTTCAAAATCACCTTACAGTAATTGATCTAAGAGACATCGGTATGTACAATAAATTGAGCAGACAGTTCAAATGTCTCAGGCGTGTCTATACCTCTATGCTGCATATATCAAAAGCTGTAAAAATGAGGTTTCCTTAACCATTCTTTTCATAATTTTCATAATTCATAATAAACCATTCATAAACCATTCATAATTTTCAGTGCACAAACGCCAGGGCACAACTACAATTCATGACAATATAACCTGAATTATATGAATGCAAACAAGTGCTTAGGATCATAAACGAATGATAAAACATGCCAGAATCTCTTGACAGCAGTTATTTAGTTTCTCCTCATTTATAAAGAAACATCAATACAGAAGTATCAATGTATCTCACTCTAAGCACATGTTTATGCTGAAATCACTGGGATTTAAATAAGTAAGTGCCACACAAGTCAGGCCAAACAGTCTGAGAGTGTCTAGAGTCAGGGCTTATTAGAGAAATACTTGTGTTTTTCCACTTCATTCTGAAGCTCGTGCAAACTGCTGAGAGTTGTAATAACAACATCAAGGACAGGCAGCTGAATTCAGTACCAGCTAAACCTGTCAGACCTCAAGACTACCCCTAGGAAGAAGCACTGACTAATAGAAAAGCCTGGAGAGCAAGACATCATCTCCATGCCCAAGCAAGAGAATCATGTCCCAACTGCCAGGCACCACGAAAACTTAAGCACTGCTCTGCAGCATGGCAGCAACAACCCTACCCTACAGGGAGCAAGTTCTTCTAACACAATAGTTTCTGTAACCCGTAGCCCTACAACCTGCCACCGTCAGGCTGAGCAACAGCCACATCACAGGTTGCTGGCAGGGACAGGGCAGTGATAGAGACCTTTACTCCTCTGCACAACCCCTGCCTCTGGAACCAGAGATGCAGAGAAAAGTGTTGTTTGTATACTCAGTACTATTACACACACAGTATTTTCACCCACAGCCTTCCACACGATGTCTAGGAAGCTTAGTCCCAAACACTGTTTGGAAGAAGAGCCAAGAAGAGAATCCAGAGACAGTAACTTGCCAAAAATCAGTTTTGCCCATGGTCAAACCAGGATGAATCTTACATAACTTAATCTTTTAAAACATTGGCCATCTCTCATCACGTGAGCTCTTTCTAATGTTAGCTGAGAGGGGTAATCCCCCTTTTTGCATTGCTCACACTCATCTTAGGACAGGATAGATTACCTAAGTCCTGGAAGGACCTTCTCTCTCAGCTATGGAAGAAACCGCGACAACTCCATTAAAGTAAATGCCATAATTGTAAAATAAGCTTTCAGGCATGGGAGTGTTTCTTCAGATATGAAATAGCATCAATAATCGTTAAAAATTAAATACTTTGTGGAGACAATGGGTTTAATTTGGCCTATATATTCTATACAGAGAGATCATGAGAGGCCAGGAAGTTAACTGGCACTTGCAGATTTGTAGTAAGAACAGAGATGGAGAGGTAACAAAATTCTGTTTATAGGAAAAAGAGAAAACAGATTCTTTATCATATCCCTTCATGCTTGTGATTCCTAGTATCCCAGGAATATGCAAACTTTATGACCCATTGAAAGGTTCCCTCGAACATCAATTCAGCTCAGTTCAGAGAGGAAGGGAAGTAGAAGCTTTTTTTGAAATGTTCTCCCACCATGTACCCAAGGGCTCTTGCCCTTTTCAGCTCTTAGGGGAGGTTTGTTCTTGACCTCATGTCTGTCTAGTTTCACCCATGTTACCTTCCCAAGTGCATCTAGATTAGATTTAACTACATTCTGACTCCTGTATATGAACTACTCATCACCTAATGGTTTCCTTAACATCACTATCCATATGTACACTAGAAGAAGCCAAATCTTTACTTAAAAAAATAATTTGAAAATTAGGGGAAAACCAAGCTGATCACAGAACTGCAGTAAAACAAGTGCCTATGTAAAAGAAAAAAATATCCAAGAAAAGTTCTTCCACCAGTTCAAAAAGGGTAACTTAAATATGGAGGCTTTTTCACTACTTTTGGCAAAAGTTTGGTGTGATCACTATTCAATATAAGCTTGGGCAGTTTTTAAGCAGAGAGGAAATAAAACTTGTACAACAGTTAATTTTAGTACTTGCTTAAACTTGTAAAGGGTGTTACCTGTTGCTAGTAAACACTGACATATTCTGCCACTTAAAATTCTGCCAATTTGAAAGTAAAGCTCAAACCCTACTTAAAAGAAGAAAGGCCTCTTCTGTTTTCAGGCAGCCTGAATTGCTTTCTCCCGCCCCAATGGCATAAGAATAAAATCTCCTGGATTTTATCCTTGGCCAGTCTCTGAAGACTGCTCAAGAACAAAACATTTTCGTTTTTAAAGAAGTTAACCCTCACCACTTTACAGTATTTTTTGGGCAGATGTCTTCACAATGGATTTGGTAAAATGTTAAAATACTGGTTAGAAACATTCTTCAGAATAATAGCTGAAAATTTTGATACAGCTACCACTGCATGAAATATTCACTCCCCAAATGAAGAGCTGTGTTGTCTTCAGTATACACTTTAGAGATGCAGTTTAGCTTAGAACTTGTTCAGTAGTATCTGTACACTGCAGTGTCAGGCTTTCTTTTCTTTGATATACCCTTTAAATTGCAGGGCAATCAAACTAATTATGTGGGAAATACAGACGATCTGTTATCTGTTGCTGCTATAACTGTTTACCCTAGATACTTGTAGTTACAAAATTGCGATGAAAGGTTTGAAGTTTCTTACGTTTCTTCACTTTTTATTTTTAATGAAGTATTTTCAATGTGATACCAAGTAGGTATCAAAATGTTATGACAAGCTTTTACTGAATCTGTCACAGTTCATTATGACATCATCTACATTATCGTCTAAATATCTCAGGAAGTTGCTCAATGGATTATTCATCACTCTATGACTGATTTCTTGGAACGAAAGATACAAAAATTTTCTACCTGAACAGTTCCTTGATACTTAAAATAAAGCATTTTATTACAAACTGTGACTTAACATGAATCATTCAACCTTTCTGATACATCAGCATTTAGTAAGAACACCACCAAAAAACCCCCAAACACTCACAACCTCTTTAGAAACAAAAGGGTTGCAACAAGACTTAACAGGTGACTAGCTCTCAGTTCCTACGAACAACCTACATGAAGCTTTTAAAAAGCTTATTGCTGCAAATCACATCGTTTACACACTACAAGGTGAGAGATTACAGGAGCAGTAGCAGAGTCTGTGGGACAAGAGTTTTGTTTGTAATGACTTCTAGCCGCCTTTCTGTCCAAGTATTTAGAGTCACTCTTAATTACTAGAATACTCAAACTGACGTATGATTCCTATCTTAGCTGCAACGGACATTTACAAGAACAACTACACACAGGGCATGATAGGTAACCCACAATTTATTTCCCAACTTTCTGTGGTGACACTCTCCCATTAATCTCCCTTGCGTATTTCAGAAGACAAAAGGGCACAGTGGCTTCAAAGGTCAACAGGCAGAAAAAAATCTGCTGTCACACCACAATCACATACAAATTAAAAGCATTCTACTGCAGTGCACTGACCTTGTTTCTGCAATCTTTATCCAGACAAAACTTGCAAAGATATCACACAGGTAACACATAAAAAGATTCAGGGTGTGCCTCGGTAAGCTAGGGCTTTTGCAAGTCACCTGCACGCCAGGCAGTGAGACAGACTGTACGTCTCACTCTTTTGGTCCTACTACTTCAATAATTTTGCATATTTGGAGACATGACTGCTAACACTTGTTTGCATTTCCAAAACACCTGGATGCAGTCTGCAAGACTGTGAAACTCAATCTGCAGTTGATGTACTGAACGAATCAAACAGCAATGTCTATTGACTTATCACCTGCATGTGACAACACAGGTGGCAAAAACAATAGTTGTTGTTAATGGCCATGGCAATGCAAAGCTCTGGGAACCACTGTATTAACAAAAAACCCCAATAAAAACCAGCGCCACGGTACTAAATCACAATTAACCTATAGGATTCACTGAAAAAGCAATGTTACTTTTCAGAACAGTTAAAGTCTCCTTAACAGCACAATGTATTAGTGAGCACGGTAAGAGTCACCTCCTTACACACAACTGAGAAAAATACCAAGGAATTTGCCATGGGCCAAACACAAGAAGCCTGGAGATTAATTTCAAAACAGGAAATTAGTTACATAACGATTCTGCTGTTGAAACATTACAAAAAATGTAGCCATGAGAAAAAGCTATTTCTCCCTCTCCGATGAAATGTCATCTCATATACTTTCATACTCTCTAAATCAATAAGTCGACATTTCCTGGGACCATCTGATCTTACAGTGAGAAGAAAACCTATTTACTGCACATACAAAACCAACAAGCTTTACCGTTCACACTTTGCAGTCAAGGGCAGAAAATATCTTAAGACTCCACAAAGACATTAGAAGCCAGAGTGATTAAAAACATCTCTAAATATTATCAAATTCTTAGAAGAGTAGCACATTTAAAATTAAACAGCAGTTAAAAATATCACTTACACGCCACTTAACACGTTTATAGACTGTGTCCTCAGCCCATATCCAGTGTCTTTTAAATCTGAAATAATTCCTAACACATTAATATTGGAACCCTTTGATCCAAAGTCTTTTTCACTGTACATTATCATATGGGAGCTGGTGAAGTCCTGTTAAAACAAAGAGAAGCATCGTAAGGAAAATGCACTATGATGTCTCACTACACTCAGAAGATGCCTACTACATGTTCTTGGAACTTACACCAACAATGGGTCGCAGTGACTGCACCTCTTCATCATAGCCACCCCACTCTGTCCAATCTTGATACTCCCCTTCTTCCAGCAAGTACTGATGACCTTCAAACCCAGGCTTCTCATAAGCAACCCAGCTAAATAACAACAACAGAGAGTGCATGTGAAAATGGACAACTACCACTCTGTTATTAAGAAGTGCATACAGATATGTGAAATTTGTTCTTTTGCTGAGAATATTTGCACATTTAACCTAGGCATATATCTAAATCCAAAATCTAGGAAAACAGAGAAAACAAATGGGTATTGAATATTTAATCTATGGAAATACTATTTCTCTTGAAAGGGAAATACTGCTAGTGTTTTCCCACACTTACACTCCTCCTAGTACTTTCATGGATCCCACTGACGTAAGTGGAAGTCTCGTCTTCTCTCCTGATTCACTGTCACCGAGCATAAAGATTTCTGATTCTACTTCCACATGTCTCCCTTCAAAGAAAGGCTTCTCATAAATTATTACCTGTAGCAGAAATGTAGTAGAAGAAAAATTGCAGAGAGCATGATAAATTCTGACAAAAGAGATTATATTTTGCATGGGCGTATAGACGGAGAAGGCAAGAATACTAAAATAATTAGTGGGACCTCTCTAATCTCTTCAAGAGGTCTTTCCCTTAGGGATGCAACATGAAGTCTTGAATGTCCATTACTCATCTGCATTACCCAGAGGTTGTTAATACGTATGCAATGGATGCATAAATATGACAGATACTGCAGTTTCACAGTGTGGTCGCATGCAGCAAACCAGCCACTAAACCATCCAAATTTATTTATCTACCCATGCATAATTCACATGTTATAAAATACCTTTGCATAATCAAGTACATATTGACTTTTACCTTCGGCTCTCTGCTGAATTCAACTTTGCGACCACCCTGTTAAAGAAAAGGGGGAGGAAGGAAAAAAAAAATAAGTTGCCTATACTTACTTGCACAACTTACAGACAACTATAAGAGTCACCAGTTCCTCACAAAAAGACAGAATTAAGTTGAAACGTTCCTCGAAGAACATAAGTAGATTAAAGGCAAAAATATATGCAATCAAATGTTAAAACTTTAAGGATTTTATAGACTAAAAATTTCAGGTTCTAAAGACATTTTTGAGTGACTTAGAAAAATCTAGCCACCTTAACACATTATTTCTAACATATAAATGCAGGTCACGTAACTTGCAAATAATAACAGTATTTTACCATTTTCAAGGGCTTCATGGACCTTATGTAGGCTTCCTTCTTCTCCCAGAATGCTAAATTGGGATATTCACCAGGCTCCAACATTAAAGGGATTCCCTGAAAACCAGGTTCTTCATAAATTAACCATCTAAAGTATGGGAGAGGGGAAAGTAAAAGATAAAAAATAATAAAATTCTGCTTCTTCAATGTTACCATCAAAACTGCCAACTACAAGCTGGCCTACTGTCCAGCTTCTGTGTTTGTGCAGCAACCACCAACAACGCATGCATTTGGTTGAACAGGCTAAAAAAATCAGTACAATAAACAGTGAAGAATTTGACCCTGTCTTATCTGGGGACAACACAAATTTTAGACTGATGTTTCATGATTCAAAGGTACAGTGTATTATTTTTTTAACAGTTTTAAAACATGCAGAATCAAGTTTCAAGAAATTGAAAGATCTTTATCAACCTAAACTTGGATTTGTGGCAAAATCTGTTCAATAGGAAATTCTAAACTTTTATTATTTATTAATACGTAGAACAACCTGATGAAATCTACTTCCTCACGGTTTTCATGTGTCAATTAGTCTGCTTTGAAAGACATAACTTTAAAAATTCCTAATTGGGGAGAGCAACAGTAGTTTTTCAAAGCTTTTTCAAGAAAATCTTAACCAGTAATCACTTACTGGAAGCAAGCATACTGCTGATCTCTGCATAGAGAATGGCAATGTATTTCTTCCAGTTTAAATTTACAGGTGTCTCAGAAGTGCAGTACCGAGCAGTAAAACACACACACTAAACAGCAACACTTTATGCAGCCAACTCTTTCATCGTGTAAGGATCATAATGCACAAATCTGGTGATATCAGAAAAACGTTAAAATAATCCATCACTCTACCATGCTAAAAACTCAGATTCCAAGCTGACATAAACTGTCACAAGTTGGCATATTTCCGCTGCAGACATATGGTTGCAAGAAAGAAACAAGAAGCTTTAGTTTTGTTGTTGCCAATAGCCAAACATGCAATATATTTTGTGTCCTATAGTAGAACCACTCAGTAAGCCCTCAGCTTCACTGCAGAAATTCAGACACATCAAGCTCCAAGGACAGTACAATCAGATGATAAAGGTGCACTGACTCATCTCTGCTGGCAGCTTTTAGTAAATAATAATTAAGCATGAGCAGTGGGAAACCTTAAGAAGATACAACCACACCCACACGGCAAGGTGACTCAGAATCACAGCCTCCCTCAACTGCCAATACAGTGAACTATGTCATGCCTGTAAACTAAAGGAAAGAAACCTCCCTGCAACATGCAAAAAGAAGTAGCTGCAGTTTACTGAATTTCTCATGCAAGCAACTGGCAGAAGTAACTTCTTTCTATATGGGACCAATGAACTGGTATCTGAGAAAGATTATTTTCCAACTGTCTATTTTGCTTCCTGGTGCAAATATTAGCCTGCCTTCCCTCAAGTGGTTCAATTGCAATAGAGACAACTAAAGACCATACGAGTTTACAGAGACTTAGTGCAAAAAACCACTTTCACAGTGATGCATGATAAGGGTGTTTTGAGGGATGTGCACAGGCCACACTTACCTTCCAAAAATGTGTTATTTCCCTATGCACGGAATGCTTTTAAATGAAGGACAGAAAGTGGAGAAGTAGAGTAAGTCAATGAATCAACCTCCAAATAAAACATCCAATTTCATTAGTCTTGAGCAGGTATGTAATTTGGATTAAACATACAGTTCAACAAAAATAAGCTCCTGTCAAAAAAGTAGCTGCTTGGATACCTTAAAGATTTCATACATACCCAAGTGCTTAATTTTTAACCCAAATCACAGTGTAAAGATTGAATCAAATAAAATATGCTTTACCTAGCAACTAAAATACCCTGTCCATCACCTGGCATATTTTAATACTCCTTTGCAGTGGTACATAACACTTGTTTTTAGCTGGGCAGTTCTTGATCATTAAATAGACTGTTTGCAGCAAGTCAAATACCACCAGTGTCCAAATGTGACATGGCTGAGAGGTAGCAAACAACATCTGCAAACCCTGTAGAACATTCTGCAAGACCCAACATCATTGAGAGTGGACACACTCACTTTTTCTGAAAGTAGCCTCCCTCTTCTGCATCCTTTTCTCAGCACTGCTTTGAGGAATATTTTCAGTACCAATTTACAAGTTTGCTTATTGAGTGATCAAAATTAGCATTGATGCAGTGCCTGGATTGTTCCTTAAAGGTCTCCTTTCTCAAAAAAGCTTGCTTAGTGCATGACACACATTATGCTCCTAACTCACCTGGCTCACTATTTTCAGGTGACGTAACATACATGTCCTAAACATCACCATAAAAACACTGATTAGAACGCTCTGTGAAATACAAGAACACTTCCTAGAATCCACACACAGCTTTAAGCCTTATTTTGTAACACAGGGGCTTGAAAACTTTCCTCTTTTCAGTAAAATGACTTCAAGTTTAAAGGAAAGCAAGTAGGAAATGTGACCTTATTGTAATAGTTCACCCCTTCACTCTCACTTACGATAAGATTGCCTGAACAAGAAAGAGGAGCAGAGGCAAAATCATTCCTATGCTACAAACACACAAGGATTACTCTGTCCCTACTACATGCAAGCAGAAGAAAAACTGGCTCTAACATAAAACATTCTAAGAGGTCAGCCTCTCCAAGAGTGAAGCATTAATGATGTCTGTCAACAAATACTACCAAAATACAGGACTAGAATTAACACAGCCTGCTTGTACGTCTGACAGACATAACCTGTGGTTTCAAACAAATTCCTTTCATAGCTGTACACATTCATACAGAACTACGCACTTACATGCCCCAGTGTACTTTGATAGAACAAGTCTTCTGAGTGGTGCCAAACACTCCTATTTCTTCAGTGTCGTCAAGAAAGGAAGTCACGACTCCTAACCCTTCAGGTTCAGTAAACAAATCGATTTGGCAAACCCTGTAATCCTGAAAAAATGAAGATTGCCATAATCACTTAATCTGCGCTGCAAGTTCTGTAATTATTGTGTGGATAACTCAATCAGTTTTGAAATACCTGTTTATTTTAAATAGTTTTCCTTCTTGTCAATTACTACTCCTGTTACGCATCTATAATAGAAGCATAACCAGGCCAGTTTGCCTGTTTCTGTTTGGACCAAGACAGTCAGTCAATCTCAAATCACTATTTATGTTGTTTACTTTCTGCCACCTAGGAATGTATCTTCTTTCATTAGTTAACATCTACTCTAGCAAATTACACCCTAGCATAACACCAAGCAAGCCATTCTTGAGAAGAACTGCAATTTAAACAAGAATTGTAATTGCAAGCAAGATATATTTCTCCTTTTTCCCTTCCTAGTCAAATAATTTTATAGTTCACGGCAACCTGCAAAGGTAGCTACTAAACAATAGGTTAAAAGTGGTATGTAGGAAGGCTTGTTCCACCATGTGTGAAACCACCTGGTAAGTATGCATATACAGGGCTATTTTCTGAGTATCAAACAAGGTTTGGTGTTTGACACTAAAGTTCCTGTTGAATGTAAATTCGGTTTATACTAAAAAAAAATAAAAACAAACCACACATGCATGCTTCTGAAAATGAGACTACTGATGGTTTTCTGAGATGTTTTTCCTGAGAGAATGACCAGACTAGAAAACATAAGCTGCACATAGTGTTTTTCACTAGAATAGCCTCCAAAATGGTAAGTTTTCTTCCTGCCCCGTCATTCCAGTGGATGTAGTCATAATCCCCATTGTGCAAAACTCATCACTCCTCACACTTATTTTGTGATTAAACAAGAAATTCAACATGGAAAATTGTTACATGCATTTACAACTTGCATTATGCTTGTGTCCTCACATATCAATCACTTTTTGTATCAGTATAAAACACCACCAAACATTAAGACCTATATAAAATTTTCTTTGCTTATAGTACTTGCCTTAACAACATGTCTTATTGAACCAATCACAGCAGGCTTTAGAGATTTGCCTTCATTTTGCTCTTCAGAAGTACATGCACCCCAAATATCTGGGAGTTCCAGCTCTCCTTCTTCCAGGGGAATAGAGGGGCCTTCAAAATTTGGTTTTTCATACAGTATCCAGCTTAAAATAAAAAATTTTTATTTTTAATGGTGTTTTTTCAACTGTGGCTTGCAAAAAATCACATTCCTATTTAACAAATCCTTTCACAAGAAGTATTATCATTTCCAGGCCCTCCCCACTATACCAATAGAACTTACTCGCCCAGCACCCCTGATGCAAGACATTTCTTGTTTCTGGGATGCTTCTAAAAGCGATGATAAAACCAAAGATACCTATGGCTGAGTTAGTAATTTCATAAAAAACTCCACCACCATTTTAAATTGATGATTTGGGGCAGCAAGACTAATGTCTGTGACTATTAAACTTTTGCATGAGATACTTATCAGAATCATTTGTAGGCCAGAAAACGTTGACACTGCAGACTGCTGTGTCATGCATAAACAAACAAGCTACTTGGATCCTGGGAACAGCAGCCTGGATTTCCACAGGGGCTAGTGTAGATGTGCCAAAGGATGATAAGACTGCTCAGAAGACAAGCACAACCTTATTTTTAACAGCAGTTTTGAATAACTAGGTAAAAACTATATCCATCTGCAAACAGAAAAACCCTCCCTTGGAGCTCTCAGTTGAACAGGGGCAAAAAGAATTCTGTTGCCTAGTCCACACTGGAAAAGACCTAGTTCACAGAGATCAAGGTTTTAATTTCTGAAGCTAAACAGCAATCAGTGTGCTTCCTGGTACCTCCAACTGCAGCTAACCCTTGTTTCTGCAACTCACTATCAGATCATTACTTCTGAGAACCTGTTATTTGACTGTATTGCAGCCTCACCACAACTTAACTTGCCATGCTCTGCAGGCTAATAATGACTGTTCTGTTAATGCTACGAAGAATGTAGGAGATGAACTTGTTTTGAATTACACTTAGGCAACCTAGTCTAGCATTCAGAGAAAAACTCCCTCTGGACTCATCAGAGAAACAGTTAATTATCTCTACAGCATCACTTTATACCTCTGGACACAAAATTAATCTTCTGCATACAAACCCATGTCAGACCTGGCTTTAAGATCCTTTGCTAGCCTTTTAGCCCCATCCAAATACTACATGAGAAACCTTTAAGGGGAGAAGAGTCAAAGGGTAGTATAGTTGGACATAATCTGTTATTTCACCCCACCTCTTATGCCTGGTGAAATGTTGCACCTCTCCACATGGTAACACTCACTCAATTTGTCAGCAAAGTAAGTCTTCCAGCCCAGAACTTCTCATGGCAGAAGTAAAATGCCACTTTACTCGCTTACAGGTGTTTACACTACATTGCCATTTCCAAGGCAGACTTTACTGTGAATTACATGCTGGTTCTGTCCCAAAAGGTTTTTTGATAGACCAATGATAAAGAGTAAAAATTAATCTCTTACCATCCTCTGATGACTTTAACTAAAATTGTTGGTGACAGAACCCAAGAACTGCAATCCAGAACATCATGGAAAACTTCAATACAATTTTTCTGATAGTCTGGTTCACAGTATATCACCAGCTGTGTTAAAAAAAAGCAATAAATCAAAACAAAAAACCACCACCAAAATATCTTGCTATGCGATTATAAAATTTATCTTACCTTGCCAGGTCTGGGATTGATTTTACTTTGTCCATTTCTTGAAAGGGCCTAAAACAGGCAGTGGAGAGAGGAAAGTCACAAAAAAAAATTTCAAAAAAATCCAAATCCATATTCAATAAAGATGCTCAGCTATTTAAAAAACCCCAGCAGCTACTAATACAAAATAAAAAGTAGTCTCAATAGTAAGAAGCTTGTAACACTTCAACTACATATGCCTACTTACTGCTTCAATTCCTTCTTCCTTCTGAAGAGCAGTGTTCTGCTCTTGTAAAAAAATTTACACGCTTGGGTTTGTTTGTTTATTTGTTATTAAACTCTGAATTATAATCTCACTGAAGCCAACAAACCTCAGATTTGAAATGCTTTAATATGATTCTGATCAGCTTCCTATATATTCCAGGAGTTTCATACCAAAAGACTACTTTAAAAATTGGCATTAATAAAATACACACTCTACAATGATAAAGATAGGATATAAAGTTTAAATGTCTGCTAACCATAACTGAAATAATTTTGAAGGAATACGTGAAAAGACTGATGAGGCGTGATGGCACATAGATATACGAAATAATTAGCATAATCACTTCTGTGCAGAACTCCTTATAACAAGAAGGGTTTCTTCAAAAGGTGTGAGATTATGTAATAAATGACAGACTAAAAATGACAAGAACAAACGAAATACATTGAGATATAGGAAAAAAAAGTCTAAAACAACATTGAAGTCAGTGATGAATTACATGAAATAGAATATACAGAAAAGTTGCAGTTGCATCATGACATCTTGAAACAAATAAAGCAACAGCTGCAATTGTGTTTGGTTTCCTAGTAAGGACAGGCGTGTCACGCTGAGACAGGGTCCTGCACTTTAAGGAACTATTCATAAAAATGAAAAAAACTCAAACAGATCCTGCCCCTAAATAGGCTGCAGCCTAACATAACCAGCAATGCATACAAGAAACTAATGAGGACATATTCATCAACAAGCAGGACAGACAGTGGTCCTGGGATAGAGATTTTTGTAGGCATCATCAAGACATGTTGAAGCACAACCAGCTTTTTAGCCTGTCCTTCCACTCCAGTTAGAACTTGCTCCATGTTTTAAGGAATGCCAAAATCATTGAGGCTGCCCTTGTTCTTTCCCTTCACATTTCCCATCAGCCATTGCATCATCATTTTCTTAGGCAGTGGAAGATGTATAGCAGGTACACATACAAACATTTTCAGTTATTGTCTAACTTGAGCAAGACACTTCAGAGACAGCAAGAGTGCTGCAGAAGTCCTGGAACCCTACTGAGCCTAACTGGTTTCTCACAAGAAGTCTTATATACGGGCATACTCCCTTGCCGTATCAGGCCACCACACTCTACTGAAATGAAGAAATCCACTTACAGGGAACAGTTTAAGTAGTAAAAAGCCTCTGTACTAATAATTTAGCTTTAAACTCAAGTTTTGAAATCCAAGCAGGATGATCCAGAGAAAGAAAGCCTCTTTAACTGGGAGCGTATGTCTACACCATTGCAAATAACCCCCCTAATTTTCATCCCCGCACTAAGTAAAAACTCCCAACAGAGAAAAATCTCCGTCCTCAAAATTGCATGGTAGCACGGATGATTCCACTCTGCAAGGTGAAGAAGAAAGCAGTTATTTCTACTACTCACACATCCCTTTTAGTAAAATTGTAATAGCAGATAACCATTAGCTTTGGAAAAGTATTTCTCAGTATTTCTTCTATGCAGCTTTAATTCCACACATCATCTAAACGTAGCTATTAAACCTTAGAGAACATACTTCTTCCCACAGTTCTTAGATCTCATGATTACAGTTTTCCTCTCAGGTAACAGTAAAGGCCCACAGAAATAGCACATATTATAGGACATTGGTTCATCATGTTGAAAACAGAAACTGCAAACTTCTACATTAGGCTAAAGCTGCCCTGAAGGAGAAACACAGGTCTGCCTTCACTCGTGATGAACATAATCAGACAAAGGAACAGCCTTCCATTGTACCAGCACTTTCAATAATCCCTACTATCTGCCTCCTAAACTGTTCTTAAAGAATACATAGTTTCTATCAAAAGCATGGGAAAACTAAGAACAAAAACAGACGGATTAAAAAGAAAAATTGCCTTGTTACTCATACAACACTGCAATATCTGAATGTCTTGCTGCAAGAGGAGAGACACTACTGTCAACACAAGAGGCAGGCACAAACTTTCTGAAGTTCACAAAAAGCATTCTACTAATTAATTTACAACCAAGAATACAGTTAGCATGAGATTTGTTTCAAAATAATACAAAATCAAGTATAAAGACACTCAAACATCCACTTTCAATTCGTATTTTGAAGAGTCTCAAAATAAGGGCACCATGAAGAAACATGATCATGTTAACAAGTATCATCTCATTTTCACGTGCAGCCAACATCAGATATAACTGGTCCCATACCTACATTCACCTCTTGGTATTTGTAATCTATGGATGTCTCTAACAGGGGGAAATACAACAAAACAATCTATGCACATTGTGTGCAGAAAGTATAAAAGCTGGTTAACTTTCCAGATAGATTTTAAACAACACAATACTTACATCCACATCTAATAAACCAGTGGGCACATTTGAGTCAAATCTGCTTGTCCCTAACCAGCTGGAAATACTTTTCTCAGGGTTCCCATAGTTGGGTAAGTGTAAAGTTAGTTCTTTTTTCACACTATCTGCTTGCATGTACTTCTCCACAAAACTCGGAAACTTCAAATCTGAAAGAGACTGAATTGCAAAATCGAAATTAAGAGTCACTCAGCAGACAGACAATACTTTGCACGTTCACATTTTATGAATGATCTTTATTACCTCCGGTTTTTGAGGCACGCTGAATGGCCCAGAAGCATCCTGTTGTGAAGGAGGCATTCCTGAGGGATCAGATGTAAAAGCTGCTGTAGTGTTATTTACTGAGGTGACAGAAGGACTAAAAAACTTTTCTTTTGATGTAGAAGACAGCAAGCTTGAGAAGAGGGAGCTTTTTTCAAGCCGGGATCTCTTAATTTCACCATCTATACCATCAGTGCTCTCTTTTCCACTCACTTCCTGAGTAAAGGCAGGTTCCTCCCTATTACAGGACTGTAGGGCTTTGAATACAATACTTTGCTCTGTTGATGCACGCTTAGGCCTGACTTTGGCTATTGTCTCCAGGCTTTGCATTTTAATTTGTTGGGTCGGTAACAGATCCTGTGTTTTTTCCTTCCTTAGTCCCAGACCAAAAGTAAATATACTAGGATCAAATACTTTCTCCAAGTTGTCTTCGTGAATGGGAGGCATTGCAAAATGGGGCGCTGGGGACTTGGGAAGCTTTGACCTTTTCTTTTTCTGTGGTAAACAAACCGAGCTGTCCAAATTTTTTATTGTTTCAGCAAACTTCTTCATGTCAGATGGGGAATCAAAAATGCTATCATCTTCAGCAGATCCATTACAAGTTCTGTCTGGGCTCTTTTGCGTATTGGTGTTATGCTCTGATATCAATACGCTATCTTGACTTCTGTTATTGCACTGCGGTTCTGCAAAGCTTAGTTCTCCCAGCTTTACCTCTTTATCTCCATTTTCCATCTTCTTAAGTTCTGGTCTAGAAACCTGATGAGATGGCAGAGGATATTTATCATCACTGCAAGGTGATAAAATCTCTATGCTTGGCAGCATTTTTACTTCATTTCTGTGGAATTCTGAGTTTGTGTTATTTCTTTGGTAGGAAGCATCTTGAACATTTTCACTTTTAGTGGGTGAGTGCAAAGACAGTTTAAAAGGTAAACTCTCTTTTTTAGCTGTGCTTAATTCTGGATCAGGCTGCTTCAGAGAGACACTAATAGTATCAGCTTTGCTACTCTGGTTAAAAAGGGATATTGCAGCTTTTACTTTAGGTTCATTGGTCTTCCCAACATCCTCATAAGAGGCAGAGCCTTCTTCAATTTTGCCTTGTAATTCTGCAGTTCTTCCTTTCTCTGTTGTGCCATTCTCAAAAAACTTCTGGCGACTGCTTTGCTTATTTAATATTTTATCTGGCTGTTCACTTTCCTTAGATTGTTTCCCAAATTTCAGCTTTGCTCTGCCAACAAATGTGCTTGGTACAGTACTATTTTTTGAAGCAGGGATGTCAGAAGGCCTCTGGCTCTGGTTAGCACATTTATTTTCAAACAAGGAAATTTTGTTGGCAATGTTGCTGTTAGTTTTATTAACTGGTTTTTCAAGAGTATCCTGCTCACTTTCTAAACTGTCTTGATTCGTAGATGCTTTAAAATTCAGCTCTACACTCTTCGGTTTGGCTGGACTGCAGGAAGAAAAGTGATACAGAGTTACATCTTTGATTAAATTGGAAAAACCTGTAACAATTTTGAAAACAATAAAAGGTAGCTTTAAAAAAAGGTAGCTTTATAAAGCTACTAAAAAACGAGTAGCTATACAAACAACAAGAATTTTTTATATATATATATATGCTAAATAAGGAGAATGCATTTCAAGCTTGTATATATTTCTGTAATGCTCAGTAAAACAAAAACCACAGCAGCCTACAGCGCCTACAGCTGAAGCAGAGAATTTAACAAGTTATGACTGACAGACATTAAAATTTAATACCGAACAGGCAGAATAAATTACACACATGCAATTCCCTACAGAGTTTAGGAAACAAATCCCAATTCATTAAGGCGATAATGAGTTGGTTAACATTTGAATATACCTCTCCAACAAGTTTTGAAGACATGGGCAGATATCTTCAGACAGATCCTTCACAGCCCTTACACTACCAAAGCAACCTTAAAACCAATGAAAGGCATCTTCTGGCCTGATTGGTGATGGTGGAAAAGGTAGCTGTCCCCAATCACTGCATCACCACTTGGCTGAACAAACATCACATGTGAGGACTCTCCCACTTCCTTCAGGTAAAGTCAGCTAATAATCTACATTGTGTAAACTAACCTTGCTGATTTTACAAGAATTGAATTAAGAAACACTTACAGAAACTTCTCTGTCAGACTTGAGAGGGAAGCGTGTACAAGTACATAGCACCCAGAACTCATTTTCTGTGGCCGAAGGTTAATGACATGCAGTCGAGGGTTTTAAGTCCCCTTCCTGTGAATGCCTACATCCAAGAAAAGCCATTTGTCCATGTCACTTGCTGCTGCCAGAATGGTATGGACAGCTGTGAAGATGCATGGCACATGTCTTCAAAGTTTATCAGTCAGACATAAGGAGTATCAAGCAACCCACTATCACCTCAAAGGCAGACCGTTCAGCCAAAGAGGAAGCTGGAGACACTCAGCAGAGGGGGAACAAGCAGAAATTGCATTACACAAAAACTTATGATTGTGGGAGATAAAAGAAATGAGCTTGCAGCAATGATCTCTAGGGCCTCAAATCACTGTGTGATTCTGGTATTTAAGAGCTTTCTTTTTTACCTACACAAACTGTGTCCACTAAGCTCTCAGTCAGCGCCTTAGCCCAAGAAAAGTGAGAGGTAGAAGTGAGTCATCATGAACAACCCAAAACCTGAGACAAATCCTTTTTTCTCTTCATCAAGAAAGCCTTCCCAAGAAAGTAAACCCTACTAAAGTAAGACTCTCCACTGTACAAGCTCTCTTCCTTGGGAAAAGCATGAGGAATGATCTTAGAGAAATAACAGACTGAATCCCAAAGCAGGCAAAACAGAATCTATACAGAAAGCAACTGTTACAATCACCACCTATTTTCAGAGAGTATTTCCCAACAGAACTCGCTGTAACTACCAGCCTGCTCACATTGGTTCACAACTGGAAGGTTCTTATGAAGAACACATGATTAAAAAAGGAACTAATAAACTTTAAAACAACTTGCCATACTTCAGATAGGAGCTAATAAAACACACTTGGAAAATATAAGTCTAGAAACAGAAAAAAAAAATCCTGAAAGGGGGAAAGGAGGAAGGGAACTATCACACCACCTAAAATTAAACATATTTAGACCCTACTTTCCACTTGAAGTATGACTTTTTTTCTCCTGAACTTTTCAAAGTTAAATTAATCCATGACTTTTCTTTTTGGAAAATTAATATAAGTTGCAAGGGATTTCTAAACATCAGCTAGTTCAACCTTCTGCTCCAAACAAGGACAGCTTCGAAATTAGATCAAGTTCTGGAAGGCTTTGTCTGACCAAGTTCTGAGTATGTCTCAACCCTTGGAAATAACAGCCTTACTAGGGAAGCAGTGCAGCAGGTCATCCACTGTCACTGTGACTTATTTTTGCCTTACATCCCAATGAAACTTCACCATTGCAACTTGTAACTATGGCTATTGTCCCTTCATTGCATTCTTCAGGGATGAACCTGACTCCGTCTTCTCTATAACACCTCTACAGGTAGCAAGATATGACTGAGTTCACCCATATCCTCTCTTTCTTTAGCTGAGCAAATCAAGCTGCTTCAACTTCTCCTCATACATGGTATGCCCCAGTGCCATCACCTTCTTAATGGCCCACTATCAGACTCATTCCAATTTATGAACACCTCTCTTGTACCAGAAGAGAGCTGGAAGAGGAGGAAGGGGTACAACTCAATGGACTGCCCCAGATGCAGCCTCGTGAGTTACTAAACATCTTCTCATTTGACGTGCTGACTACGTTCTTGCTAATGTAGCTCAGTACAGGCTTAGCCGCCTTCTGCTACAAGGATGCACTACTGACATACTCTGAAATTGTTGGTCACCTGGACCCTTCATGTCCTTTTCTGATCAGAAAGACATACTTATTCTTCCCTTCCACCTGTATTTTTAAGAGTATTGCCAGTAGCCTAGTTATCTTAATAGATTCATTTCCACACCATCCTTTTGTCAACTTGTCACTTGCACTGTGACATGCATTTCAACATAACATGTATCTTCCTAAGAAAATCCATCTTTCTCTGTAAGCCTTGACACAAGCAAGCATAATGGTTAACACTGATCGTTATCAGCCATGCCTAAAACCTGTTTTAAATGAACAGCTAACACCTCAAAGGTATAGTTTCAAGCTTTGCAAATTTATGCAGAAGCAACAACTTCAGCACTTTGTATTTTACATTCTGCAGTATTTCTGCATAGCAGCAGCAGCAAAACAGCTGAGACCGAAGAGCAATAGGAAAGTTCAGCCCTGGAGCTGCATCCACTGTAGCAGGTCTCCTCTAATCCATCCTTTTATGACACCTTTTTCCACAATATGAAATATCGATTTTGAGTACAACCAAAAGATGTGTCTTATTCAAGAACTGAACTCCTACACTTGTTTAAAAAGAAGATATGTTGCCTGAGTATCCTGTAAGACTCCTCTCCAGTACGGGGAAAAAACATTGGAAGATGGATTCACTTAACGGAACAAACACTTTTTTTATAAACAGCCTAGTGTGGTAGATTTCTGCCACCCATTGCTGATCTGCAATGCCAGGAACAAGCAGGCACAAGAGAAATACTGATGGTCTTTCTCTTTGGCTACACCTTGCAGCAAACCTGTGGAAGCAAGCAGTTAGTTAAGCCTCTCCCAAAAGAGTCATAAATGGAAGGTGAGTCACATAGTTGAAGCATCCTGTCCAAACGACCATGTCAAGCACGTAACTGATGCCAAAAGACATTGATGCCAAAACATCACACTGAGATGAGCAAACAAAAATGGCATGTTAACAGAGCAGAATAATTCAACAAGCAGGCATAAATGCAAAGGCAACTGCAAAACCGTGCCTGAACATCAAATATGACAACTGAAGCCAAGATTTCCACTAAGCACATCAAAGTAAGTACTGCCTAAGGTTTCATTTGTGGATTAAGATGTCCCATTAACCTCAGCTTAGTCTCAAACCTGATGGGTTTCCCTTTCAGTACCTAGAAGTAAAGTATCCCATGACTCTCAAGTTGCCCAATACACAGACATGAAAGGAGAAAAGAGAAAATCCTATCATTACTCACAAGGAACCAGTAAAATTGACTTCTTTTAAAATTGTTTCTAAAGAAATTTGATTCCCAGAATTGGCACAATTAGTAAGACATGTTATGTATTTTCAAGTGAAAACTACTTTGACTATGTAAAACCCATCTAATAGAGACAAATGAGTCTGCTAGTATATGAGTATTTTTCAACGTGAAGGGATTGATATGAATTATCTGACAAAACTTTTCCACTTTCAAAGGTTAAAAAATTAATCTGTTCTCTAGTTCAAAGCAATAACAATAAAAACACACCTTCTTCTAGTAATGGCACCATCTTGTCCTTTCCCATTTTACAGCAGTTAATCCACATAACAGGTTTATAGTTCATGTCTTCTGTTAAATGACTCCAGATTATATCCAGTTAAAATGACTATATCAATTTGTCTGGTTAGAAGAAATTGTGTGATACTGTGCAATGACACCTATCAGACGCATCAGTAGCCTTGAATGCAGCATGACAGACCCCACCCAGGGCTAAAGTTCCTATAGCACCAGATAAGGCCAAGATACAGTATGACACAAAAGCCACAAAATCAGGAGAAATAGAACAAGCTATCTCTTCAGTAAAATTAAATCCGTCAGAAAGGATACTTGCTTATTACTTTACAAGTAGAGCAAAAGATAATTCCCTGTACAGCAAGCCAGAGAGATATCCAGAGAGATGAAATCCAGAGACGAAATCCAGCTATGCAATCATTTGCAATTTCATCACCCAGAGTTTAAGCTTAATTTGTGATCTACACTGCCAAATGGCAAAGCATCACTATGTACAAGACTATCACAATTTAACTTTCATTACTAGGTCCTTTTAATTCAGTTAACAATGAAGAAATCATCTGAATATTACAAATTGTGCAAAGGAAACTGTTCCTAACACTTCTATGTTTCTCAGATGTGGGAAATGGGTTTTGGCACATACAGGTTTCTTATGGCATAATATTGAACCTTCATGTCCCTCTAATACAACTCAATGACTACTCTGAACATCTGGTGCATCAGGTAGTGTAGGGTGGACCTGCAGAATCCAGTGTATTCTGATGAGACGTATGAATGAATGGACCAGAACAAGGAAAGTAATAATATATATTACACAGTTGTGACAATCAAATAACAGAAACTATGAATGCAATGAATGGAATTGCTGTAGAAGAGAATGTAAATGAACCCAGGAAATCAATTGCTGGACTCATACTAGTGATTATAGCAAAACTTATGGATACATCCACTTCTTTATAATCCTAAGGAAAACACTGATCGCTATTATTTCACAGTTGACAATTTCTTTGAATGTGAAACCAAATCCTGCAAACTAATACACGCATAATTCTACAAATTACCTGATGTTATTCATATGCACAAAAATTTACATGATTCATCCTGCACATACAAAAGCAATGTATTCAAATTTCTGAAGCGTGATTTACAGTATCATATGTTTGAAGGATGAAGTTCTGCATTGCATCCTACCTTTCTTTATAAAATAAGAGCAGAGCTTACACAGTTTCAAGGAACAACTTGAACACGTTCCTTATTCAAGGATTTTCACATGGAAAATCTTCAACCACATCCTCAGTTGACTACAGATGGCAAAACTACATTAGGGGCAATAACAGCTGAACTAATCTGAGCAACAATGGAGGCACAGACACCTATGACAGAGCAGCATTTGTGTGTTAAATTATTCCATGTAATGGAATTGATATACAAAGAGATTCCCTAACCATTAAAAAATGGAAAAAAGAACACTTTTTCTAACACATGTAAACCACAGTGCTTACTGAGTTGTAACTGACTTTGTTTTTAAAAAGGTAGTTCTTAAANGGAAGCAAAAACACCTATGATAGAGCAGAATTTGTGTGTTAAATTATTCCATGTAATGGAATTGATATACAAAGAGATTCCCTAACCATTAAAAAATGGAAAAAAGAACACTTTTTCTAACACATGTAAACCACAGTGCTTACTGAGTTGTAACTGACTTTGTTTTTAAAAAGGTAGTTCTTAAATTCAAAATAGTTTAGATATAGAGCAGATACATAGCTAGTGTTCCTACAGAATCCTAAAGATACAGGCAAAATAACAGCTACAGGGATAAGGTAAACTAGTTTATTTTACTTACAGGTTAATCTTTGTCATGACTGTTCTTGAAGCATCCAAACTCTTCAGCTTTGAGCTTTCTAAATCAGAACTTGTCTGTCTCTCAGTTGACACACACAGATCTCCATTTTTAATCCCATCAGTATGCAAGAAAGCTCTACCATCTGAACCATTACCATGCTTTATTGCCTTGGTCTCATTTCTGCCTTCAGCAAACACCAAGGCAATGTCTTCGGTCTTATTGGCCAAAGAAACTTTGGAAGATTCCAAGTTGTCTTCCCCAAAAGCCAACGGTACAGTTCCCTTATCCACCGAAGTTCTTCTTGTCATTGGATTACCCTCTGGTGACGGTAAAGGTTGCCTTTTTGAAGAGTAATCTTTTACTTGCCCCTTCAAACCAGTAGGGGAAATGGGGACAGCATCTGACTGACTCTTTTTATATGATCTTCTCCTTGCAGGGGTTGCATTTGAGATCTGCTGCTTGCCTTTGTCAGCTTCAGTTTTAGATGCCCCTTTGTGAGCAGATCCAACTTTTAGGTCCTGATTATGACCTGGGGAAGGAGAATTCCTTTCAGGAGTCTGTTGAGGAGTTTTTGCTTTTCTTTCTGAATTTATTATCTTGTCTGAAAACACTTCAGAAGTGACATCATCCTCAAAACCAGATTCTTCTTTTGTAGTAGTCTCAGTCTGGTTTCTATCTCCATTTGGAATGTCACCAGATGACTGAGATTTTCTCCTTTTTCCAGATTTTTTACTAGCAGATTTTTTATCCATTGCATCCAAGTCACTACAATTCTCTTCTGGTGTAACAGTCACAGGTTCATTAAGGAGTTCGTCTGTTTTTCTTAGATAGATATCAACTGTTAGCACTCTAGCAGAATGTGAGTGTTCACTTGACGCAGATTCCAACCCGTATGGCAAATCCTTTGGTTTTGCATGCCCAGGCTCCTCAGACACCCACGTGTTCACAAGCTGCTTGTGGCTTAAGATACTTTTTTCTATATCTTCACAAGACAAACTTCTCAAGCTTTTAATGAAATCTGGAGTTGTAGAATTATTTATATCAGTGACAGATTCTTTCTCCAGTTCCAAGGTATCCACATTCAGGCTACTCTCACAGAAAGAATTTTTAATTGTTTCGCTGCTGCTGCTCCAGTCTGCTGACCACTCACTGTCAGAAGAGACTCCCCTATTATTCCATTCTGAAATGGTGTCACGATATAGCGGTACTACTTCCCCACTGAAATTATATTCCTGCGTCTGAGAGATGGCATTGATGTTTCTCACTTGCTTCAGTACTTGAGGAGCTTCGTGTGCTTCCCTTATGTGCCTACAGTATATCGGCTGTGCTCCGTGAGGAGTAAGTGACCTCTCTCCTTTCTGATGTGAAGTGTGTTCTTGTGAACTTTTGACACTTTTCCTTTTTCCTGTACCAAACAAATTTCCAAGTCTTTCCAAAACTGGTTTCTTTCTATTCTCTTCTCTAGAAGACTCAGGAAGTTGTGAGGTGGACTATAAAAGCAAACAAACAAACACTTGGTTAATGTCAAAACTCTTTCTATAATACATTTGTTTGCACTAGCATCACCTATAAATTAAAAGGATGCAATGAATATGACCAAGACAGCTTATTGACTAATACTACCTCTCAAGAAAGAACAAGAAAACTCTCAGAAACCAATTACAACCCCAAGATCCTTACATATGTTTTTACCTGTGTTTGTTTATGAGTATGCTCATCTTGCCTTATGATACCAGCATTCTAAGTCCCAAATCTCAAACTTTTTGCCCAGTTAGTTAATGTAACCCAACATAATACAGGAAAGCATTGTGGTGTCTGTAAGACTCAGGACAAACCGCTTGGTCGAAGCCACAGAATCACGAGGTTGGAAAAGACCCACCAGATCATCGAGTCCAACCATTCTTATCAAACACTAAACCATCCTTACAAAAACAAGAGTGGGGTGTTTAAGTTTCCTCTTCCTACCGGCCGAGTTAGTTTTGACGTTTGTCATAGAATCACTAGGTAGGTCAAGACCCATAGGATCACCAAGTTCAACCATTCCTATCAAATACTAAACCATCAGCAGGCTTCGGAGACGTGGTTAGTCTTTGGTTTCCTGTTCCTTTTTTGTTTGTCACCTGTTTCTCCTACTGCTTTCTCTTACTCTTGGCCACACATTGACAGAAATGGTTGGACTCGATGATCTGGTGGGTCTTGTCCAACCTGGTGANAGCAGATACATAGCTAGTGTTCCTACAGAATCCTAAAGATACAGGCAAAATAACAGCTACAGGGATAAGGTAAACTAGTTTATTTTACTTACAGGTTAATCTTTGTCATGACTGTTCTTGAAGCATCCAAACTCTTCAGCTTTGAGCTTTCTAAATCAGAACTTGTCTGTCTCTCAGTTGACACACACAGATCTCCATTTTTAATCCCATCAGTATGCAAGAAAGCTCTACCATCTGAACCATTACCATGCTTTATTGCCTTGGTCTCATTTCTGCCTTCAGCAAACACCAAGGCAATGTCTTCGGTCTTATTGGCCAAAGAAACTTTGGAAGATTCCAAGTTGTCTTCCCCAAAAGCCAACGGTACAGTTCCCTTATCCACCGAAGTTCTTCTTGTCATTGGATTACCCTCTGGTGACGGTAAAGGTTGCCTTTTTGAAGAGTAATCTTTTACTTGCCCCTTCAAACCAGTAGGGGAAATGGGGACAGCATCTGACTGACTCTTTTTATATGATCTTCTCCTTGCAGGGGTTGCATTTGAGATCTGCTGCTTGCCTTTGTCAGCTTCAGTTTTAGATGCCCCTTTGTGAGCAGATCCAACTTTTAGGTCCTGATTATGACCTGGGGAAGGAGAATTCCTTTCAGGAGTCTGTTGAGGAGTTTTTGCTTTTCTTTCTGAATTTATTATCTTGTCTGAAAACACTTCAGAAGTGACATCATCCTCAAAACCAGATTCTTCTTTTGCAGTAGTCTCAGTCTGGTTTCTATCTCCATTTGGAATGTCACCAGATGACTGAGATTTTCTCCTTTTTCCAGATTTTTTACTGGCAGATTTTTTATCCATTGCATCCAAGTCACTACAATTCTCTTCTGGTGTAACAGTCACAGGTTCATTAAGGAGTTCGTCTGTTTTTCTTAGATAGATATCAACTGTTAGCACTCTAGCAGAATGTGAGTGTTCACTTGACGCAGATTCCAACCCGTATGGCAAATCCTTTGGTTTTGCATGCCCAGGCTCCTCAGACACCCACGTGTTCACAAGCTGCTTGTGGCTTAAGATACTTTTTTCTATATCTTCACAAGACAAACTTCTCAAGCTTTTAATGAAATCTGGAGTTGTAGAATTATTTATATCAGTGACAGATTCTTTCTCCAGTTCCAAGGTATCCACATTCAGGCTACTCTCACAGAAAGAATTTTTAATTGTTTCGCTGCTGCTGCTCCAGTCTGCTGACCACTCACTGTCAGAAGAGACTCCCCTATTATTCCATTCTGAAATGGTGTCACGATATAGCGGTACTACTTCCCCACTGAAATTATATTCCTGCGTCTGAGAGATGGCATTGATGTTTCTCACTTGCTTCAGTACTTGAGGAGCTTCGTGTGCTTCCCTTATGTGCCTACAGTATATCGGCTGTGCTCCGTGAGGAGTAAGTGACCTCTCTCCTTTCTGATGTGAAGTGTGTTCTTGTGAACTTTTGACACTTTTCCTTTTTCCTGTACCAAACAAATTTCCAAGTCTTTCCAAAACTGGTTTCTTTCTATTCTCTTCTCTAGAAGACTCAGGAAGTTGTGAGGTGGACTATAAAAGCAAACAAACAAACACTTGGTTAATGTCAAAACTCTTTCTATAATACATTTGTTTGCACTAGCATCACCTATAAATTAAAAGGATGCAATGAATATGACCAAGACAGCTTATTGACTAATACTACCTCTCAAGAAAGAACAAGAAAACTCTCAGAAACCAATTACAACCCCAAGATCCTTACATATGTTTTTACCTGTGTTTGTTTATGAGTATGCTCATCTTGCCTTATGATACCAGCATTCTAAGTCCCAAATCTCAAACTTTTTGCCCAGTTAGTTAATGTAACCCAACATAATACAGGAAAGCATTGTGGTGTCTGTAAGACTGGGGACAAACTGCTTGGTCGAAGCCACAGAATCACGAGGTTGGAAAAGACCCACCAGATCATGGAGCCCAACCATTCCTATCAAATACTAAACCATCAGCAGGCTTCGGAGACGTGGTTAGTCTTTGGTTTCCTGTTCCTTTTTTGTTTGTCACCTGTTTCTCCTACTGCTTTCTCTTACTCTTGGCCACACATTGACAGAAATGGTTGGACTCGATGATCTGGTGGGTCTTGTCCAACCTGGTGATTCTATGCGCTACAGAATGGTTTCAAAGGCAGACGTGTGAACTGTGAATACAATTTTTCTCATCAAGTACGTCCAACAAACACCCTGGCTTGTGTTTCGGGCTAGAAACCCCAGAACTCTGAGAGCCGGAGCTGCGCCCAGCACTGCCCCTGGATGACTCTCGGTGAGAAGTTTTCCCTCGCAACTTCTAATTAACGCGGTAAACAGGAAACACGCAACAGCCTCGCCGAGTATACACGCGTATTTGCATTTTAATGCATTAGCGCTTCTCCTACACGCCAGTACGACGGGGCAGTGGTTTTGAGATGGCGCCTGAGGCGATTCCCCCGCGCGACGGGGCCGAGGGGAGCGCGGGGGCTGCGGCGCCTCCCAGGAGGCGCCGCAGCCCCCNGCGCCCACGACCCCCGCCCAGGACACTCCCCCCCCTCTCCCCGTCCCAGGCGGCCTTTACCCGGTGTGGAATCGCGCCTCATCCTCGCTCCGCTCCGCGGGTGCCGGCGCCTCCCCGCCCTCCGACAGCCCCGGCGCTGGCGGCTCCGCTCCGGCGTCCCCGCGCGAAGCTGCCCGCGCGCTCGCCCCGCCCCCGCCCCGCCCCGGCCCCACCTGCCCGGGAGAGCGGGGACGGAGGGATGGGCGAGCCCGGAGGAGCGGCGGGAAAGGCGCAGGGGAGCGGGCGAGGCGTCCGAGGAGGGGGCGGCTCCCTCGGTATTGAGGGCAAAGCGCCGCCCCGGGCGAAACCGCCGAAGTTTTTGATGTCGACAGGGCGAAGCGCCGAGGGCTGAGGGCAGGCGGCCCGGCGTCACCCCGGCACCGGGGGAGGGGAACCGGGCGGCCCCCTCCAGGCACCCGCCGGTCACCGGCCCCGGCGACACCCCGGGAGTGTGACGGGGACCTGGCGGGACGGGCGGGCTCGGAGCTCCGCGGGGAAGAGGAACCCGCGTTTCACAGCACCGCGCAGCGGCGGGCGGGGCTGCACCTGCCCTGGTGGGGCGGCGGCGGGGGAGCGGCTGCGGGGACAGCAGGGAGCAGGCTGCGGGGGCTGGGGGGCAGCTATGGGGAGCAGG
>WAAB01002252.1:432674-466058 GCA_013389865.1 Piaya cayana
TTGGGGGGCAGGCTAAAGGGGTTGCGGGACAGCTTTTTGGGGCAGCCTGAAGGGGCTGGGGGACAGCTTTAGGGAGCAGGCTGAAGGGGCTGCGGGACAGCTTGGGGGGGGCAGAGGTCCGCTCGCCCCGCCCGCCCCCGTGAGAATGACTCGGCGGACTTAATGGTGCCAGCGCTCTCCCCGGGCGCTCAATTAGTATTGAATGCTTAATGAAAGCTAAACTAGTCCTCTTCTAATTAACGCTAAATTACTCGTATGAAGTGGAACAGCTTCGACTGGAAGGGCGGCGCACAAGCCCCGGCTGGGCGCTGCGCGGGGCCGCGGAGGCGGGCGGGCACCAGGTCAACCCGCCCGCGGCTGCTCCTCTGGCTGTGGGAGAAAATAAGGCTCTTTTTAACACGTTCGCTTCCTTCTCCGAGTGAAAAAGGAGGAGGAAGTCATTTACTTTTGCTTCATCGACAGGCTAATATTGGGCATCTGGTCTAAAATTCCCTCAAACGTGAGTTGTAAAACGCAGTCTCAGCTCCAAGAAAGCCCCAGGGCCCATTTACCGACAGAGAAACGCTGCCCGGCAGCGAGGTTTGCCCAAACACGTGGAAAATACAGGAAACCTGAGCTGGGGGATTTCTAGAGTCAGCTTATCACTGCAACCAAACAGAAATCCACGGGAACCCTCATCCTTCCCGACCTTTCTTATATGCGTCAACAGAAATTAATGAGAACCCTTGTCCTTCCCTACCTTTATGTGTTAGCAGAAATCCATGAGAACCCTTGTCTTTCTCTGCCTCTCTTACGTGCGTTACACAACTGATAAGCAACCATACCACCAAAGAAGTCCTGTCTCTGCATGCTAGTGAGCTTCCCCCAGCAGCTTTCAAATAGACAAGTCTATGATCGTGATCTTGACCTGAAGTTTTTGAGTTGTTGGGGTTTTTTTAGACAGTGAAATAAGCTGTAAATGAGAAAACTGGATGACTGTTGCTTCCCTCCCTTCGATGACTTCTTTCAACCACTAAACCCAAAACACTCAATTAAATGAAGAGAAACACTGAGGGCTGCCTTGAGTTCATACAGCTCAGACAGTTAAAGTGCTTTTGCGATAACAAAAACAACTATAAATTTCCCTATCAGATGCAATAATTGTGAGTAATACAGCCCAATTACTATCTAATTTCTTGATTCTATATGTGGGTTGCTAGTACTAACTAATTATAGAGAAGGCATAAGAAGATATACTAATGAACATTGCTAGCCAAAAAAAAAGTAAGAATACTACCTTTTCAGGAACACTTAAAGCAAGCCAAGAAGCAGTGACACTAATTTCTCTGAAAATTCATAATGACTACGAGTGTGAGGAGGATTCTTATACTGTTCATATTAAAAACTGGTGAAATACCAAAATAGGGGGAATTTAATTTCATTGTGGTGTCAATCTGCATATTAATATTTGGATGTATAATAGCAGTCAGTCCTCTAAATTACTTGGGTTTACATTATCAATGTGATATTATTACACTCACAGGCTATGGATTTGCAAGATTATGCTTGGAAAAAAATTTGTTATTTGAACTGTGGATCTGGATTTCTCTCTTCCCAGCAACTGATTTTCATAAAGTCCATGGGAACTTAATTATCTTTGAGACGTCTCCCCCTTTCAAATTCAGTTTAAACTGCCCAACGAGTTCAAAAGGTGTTGGATGGAACGGAGGAGGGACAGCCAGCCAGTCCAGCCACATAAGCCTTGTCTCCTCAGGGAACAAGGCTAAAGATTTGTCTTGATCTTGAAATAGCTGCCCTATGTAAACTGTTTTGAAGTAATTTCTTAATACAAAGTACTTTAATTATATGCAGCTCTTTCAAAACACATAAAAGGCCGGGTACTTGCCCTGAAGAGCTTGAATTTTCACTCAGATAAATGTAGGTGAGCCAGTACTGCCAGTGCAAGAGGGCACAGAGACGGAGCTTCTCAAGAGGCTCCAAAGTGGAGCCCAGCCTGACAAAGCCCAGCACAGGAATGTTTGGTTTCCAGAGCACAACACTGAAATATTTAATTTTCAGAAGGCAAGAAGTATCCTTACTCTGCAGATCAGGCTTCCTCAACGTATTTCTGCTCAAGCATTCTTACCATTGAGCCATTAGCCATTTTAGAAATTCCTGATCCAAAGCACTGGCAACTTAAAAAAATAGAAGACTTGTCTATCCATTCCTTGGACAGCATGCTGGGAGCTGTTTCACTGCATCAGTCTTTAAAGATCTGTTCTAATCTGAAAGCAAAGCACCTTCTTAACCAAGAAATGTAAAACATGTTTGTATTTATATTCATACCTGTTTACGTTAGCATTAAAATATTTCCTCTGTTTTTGGCTGGTTTTTTTCTCATTAGTTAATACAAGTTGCCACAGCCAAACCCCTAATTTAACAACGGAATTAAACACGTACTTTGCTGGTCTCCAGTGGAGAGCAAGCATAAGCTACTGTGATTTGTTGAATCACAACTTCAGGCTGTGTCTCGAGGGATCAATTGGATGTTATTTTCTTAGATTAGTTCATCTGAGTCAGTTGAGCATGACTGAAAACACTTCTTAGAGCACACATTACAGAAAAAGGTAATATTTTTACTAGTCATTAGCAACTTTGTGGTAACTAATAGGTGGTAATATCTAGTGTGGACAGTTCTGTAATTTAAACATTTGTTTGCTAGGATATGTTCACATTCAGAGGGGAAAAAGCAACAAACTATTTAGTGAAGAGTAACTGAGCGTTATCATTCACTAGAAGGTCATAAACAGATGGATTTCAAGGAACATGAAAAACTTATGAGACCCTTCTATCTTTAACAATTCTAATAATGTAGGACCGTTCTAAGGTCCTACTGGAACACCAGGAACTTAGGTATCTCTACAACACAGTTTTGTAGTTCTCACAACTCTGAGAAAAAACAAAGCAGTTCCAGCAGTCACATGATATCCCATTAGCATTAGCCAAAAAGCATTTAAATAAATAAACTACTACTCTTCAGGCATTCCACACGGTGACTGAAACTCAAATATTCAACACTAGCACTGCCAGGCTTTGTTAGGCTGAAAATTCAGCTGGAATATTGCTGGTACGATGTGCTGTAAAAATATTAGTAGGAAAACTAGGAGGAAGGATGTACAAATAGAAGCTAAGACAGAAAAGTCTGAGCAGCACAAGAACCACTCAAACCCCTGCTTCAGTTCCTACAGAAAGAAGATTTCATACTGCTCTCCCACTTCCCAGGTGAGTGTCCTAAATACTGGCAGAGAGAGAGAGAGAGTTGTAGGTGGAAATAAAGGCTTGCTGCTTTTGCTTGTGTTCTTATTTAAAAAGCACGGGGAAAAATATACTTAATGTTTAAGTATAAAATTTGACCTGAAACATTTTTTTTTCTGATTCACTGAGGGAAAAAACGCAAAACAATTATAATTCAAGTCAACCGAAACAATTTCTGCTTCTAACCTGTTACCTTACTGTCAGTCAACTAGATTTGAATTACTTCAATTCACTTTAATATTTTTCCTTGTTTATGCTGACCCTTCACAAAGCCACAAAAGAGAGGTTGCTATTATGAAAAGTACAACTGCTATTTTTACCCACACACTGCCTTCCTTCAAATACCAGGAGTTTGGCACATGTGCATTAATATTTTTAGCATTTGTTTTAAATATATCAGATTCCAAGTTGACAGCATCCTCTTCAGTCAGAGAAAGAAATATACTTTAACAGGTCTGCACTAGCATGGAATTTACTCCCTGCCTCTTCCAACTCTTTGCCTGCTACACTTGCAGAGGATATAAATAGCAATAGCTAGTCTTCAAACAATTTCAGTTTTACCTGAGCTATGTATACAGGGAATGTAGTTATCTAGATGGGGGAAGTTACTTGAATAATCAAGGAGCTATAAATGTGAGACTATAGATCAGAGTGGAGTGAAACAAACTTAAGTTTTCTTAAAAAATAATATTTTGCCACTAACAATTTATGTTTTCAATTTTCTACTAATTCAGAATATTTTAGCAAAGCAGTTCATGTCTTCGAGAGAACAGAACCTACCTGCTTTCAATTTATTTTTTCATTGTAAAATCGAATTTTTAGTTCAAGTGTATAATGAAAATTGACCATCTGGAACAGCATATAAAATAATGAGAATATTGATCCTGCATGTTTATCTGACTTTTTTTTTAAAGGAAACTACCAGTTCAGGGAGCATAGAATTAGTGTATATCCCATGTTACTTCTTAGGTGCTAAACCCAGACATTTAGATATTGGATGTATCCAAAAAACCCAGCAAAACTGAAAACAGTAAGTCATGCAAAATCAAATACATAAAAATCTTTCTAAAAAGCTCAGGAAAGACAAAAAAGCATAAATAAAAATTGGACAGATCCTTACATGACTCTTTAGGAAAGGAGGCTGATAAAAAATAACTGGTATGTCAGAAAAGGCATGCCTGCTCCCATCTCCTCTTCCCCAGAGCTAGGTATTTCCGTACACTAAAAGCTTTACCCCCTCCCCTTCTGCCAGCAGTAGCATCTGCCAGTTACCGAGACGCTCTATAAAACTAACAGAGATCAGTTGATTTTATGATTTAAAAAAAAATTATATTGTATTAACCTAAAAATTTCTGGTGGATTTAAAGAGGTGGGGGGAAAAAAATAGAGTGCTATTTGCCTTACCATGATGATGATAATTCTTTTTGCTGTTTACAGAAGAATAAACAAACTATGGTGTGGAGATGCAGTCCTGTGTCTCATTAACCAAACCCTTTTTCTTAGCAATCCTCCCACGGTTTAACCCCTTCTTCCTTCTGGCAGCACTCAGTTAGAAACAAGCAAAAAAGGAAGTAGTGTCTGAGCCTTTCCAACTGATAAGTCATTTGGCAGACAAATTATAACTATGAAAGGGACTCAATTAGAGGATAGGAGAAACAGCTGCAGGAGGATGGCAGCAAGTCCTTCGGTAAGCACCTCTGCAGGAGCAGAGAACCTGTTGCAAAGATCTGTGAAGTTATTATTGGGCAAATGCCTTACGTGCATTAATTAACATGCAATACTAGAACGCAGATATGCAACAGAGGAAAAAATATACCACACACGTTGGTTCTCATAAACTTGATTATTGTTTTCTGATCCACATTTAAGATGGCTAAAGCAAAAAACTCACTCAATGAGAGATTGATTTATATAGGCATCCTTGATTTTTCACCTTCCTGAGTTGGTATATTAAATCTGTATTTTTCTATCAACTTACAGTAAATGACACTAAGAAGGGACTCAAAGAAGCAGAAAAGCAGCAGCATCAAAAGTAGAAGCAATTATTTAATGCTGTAGCACTGAGAGAATATTTAAACTCTCCTGAACTTGGAAGGTATCCATAAATAAAATTATTTGAAAAAAAAAAAAAAGCATCAACATAAATTATTGTACTTTTAACTCTTTGTGTTTTAATGTAAGAGAAAAGTGAGAAAGTTTATATGAGTTAACGTCATGTATTTTCTCTCAAGATTTCGAGTCTTACTTCTGGATCAGAGCTGTACCATTACATAATCTACTCAGTGTAAAGATTCAGCAAGACATCACCTCTTTGGAAGTAAAGAGTGAAAAAAACCCATAAATGATCTGTGTTTTGTTTGAAGAGACAGGAACTTGAAACTCAACTTTTCTGTTGAGCCTTGAAGATAAATAGCAAAAGCATTTTGAAGGAGAAGAGAAGGGCTTGTAAGACTTTTAGGTCTCCCCAACCAGAAGACATGACTAATAAATTAACCCCTTTCCCTTTTTCAGTTTCTGAATGTGATTTGGAATGAGAAAGAATCTGTTATGTAAGTGGTTTTCCATTTAGTAGGTCTCTTCTAGGTTTGTAGGTGTCTTTTCTGTTTTGTGAGAGCGTACAGCGTCCTGTCATGAACTCTAAATGGTGTATATTGGTAAGTACAGATTTAACGTAAGTTGTCATAATATATATCTATAGTTCACTGTAACATGTGAGCTATATACAATTCCTAACATAATTCCTTTTAGATTAATCATTTATGTACAATACCTTGAAATAGGACATAGGGTTCTTTTGCTGCAAATCTAAGAGTGTCTGTACAATATACTAAGCTATAAATCTCTGGGTATCATCCCTTTCTTAGGCATCATCAATCTTTATCTCTTCTCTCTGCTTTCACACAAAATTTTTACTGTTACTAGGAACTCCACATCTTGAAAGTATATGGCATTTTAAAAAATCCTGCAGCATTACAGAACACAGGCAAGAATTTCATAAAAGCAACTGCAAATTCCCAGAGCAACCCAAAATCAGGAACTATGACAAACACTAATGGTTTTCACTAATACTACTGAGCTTACAATCAAATGAAAACTGCTGGTTAGGTCACCTAAAAATGCACAAGTGACAAGTCATTATGTTTGCCATTCTGCCTTGTTCTCATCTAAGAAAAAGCATTTTTAATAGCAATCTGAATTTATTTCTTTGCTATGTACTTAGATATAATAAAACTGATATATATTCCCAGAAGATAAATTATGCACACTGAAATCACCTTTGAACTCAGACTGCGGAAATTAATATTAGAACTGTCAGACTCATTGTAATTCTTGGATCTCATTTCAGATATTCTAACCCATCTCCTCAAGACTGTTCATGCATTTTTACATAAAGTGATTATGGGCAAAGAGGAAATAATCCTCAGGAGCCACATATATTATTAGCCTTTGACAAACATGGCACTGATGTGGCTGTTCTGTGCTGGCTAACTGAGCTGGCTCCTCCTGGGCTGGCTTGGGCACCTCTGCATGATCCTGCATGTAGCCTAGGAGCAAGGCAGGATTTCTAATATGCTCCTGTGCCCAGTCTTTCCTGTTAGCTAGTTCTAAATGCTCAGCAGATGAAGGATATAGATTGTCTCACTCTTTGATTGCACTGCGTAGGAAACCTAGGTCCTTACCTGCAGTTTTAATTCAGTCTAGGGAAAATATGCCTAGGAGTTAGTTAACTAATTAAAGCACCTAGGTATTTCAGTCCTTCAGCAGTGCTAGCTCTAGATATCAGGTCTGGTATGACAGAAAATAGGCTGTCACAGGCATACAGGGCAAGAGGCAGAAAGGCATCCTTCTGAGCACTGTGTTGTTAATGTCAGTCTATAAAACTGCAAAGGAATAGAGACAATAAACAAGCTGCAAATTGAACTGCTGATACAACCAAAGTCAAATTTCATAAAAACCAAGGAGAACTGCGTATTTGACATGCTTGCTTTGGAAAGTTGATCACAGAATCACATAATCGCTAGGTTGGAAAAGACCCCCAGTATCATTGAGTCCAACCATTCCTATCAAGCACAAACCATGCCCCTCAGCACCTCATCCACTCGTCCCTTAAACACCTCCAGGGAAGGTGAATCAACCACCTCCCTGGGCAGCCTGTTCCAATGCCCAATGACCCTTTGCATTTTTTTTTTTTTTTTGATTTCCAGTCTGAACCTCCCNGTGCCGAGTACAGAGGGAGAATAACCTCCCTGGACCTGCTGGTCACACTGTTTCTGATACAAGCCAGGATGTTATTTGCCTTCTTGGCCACCTGGGCACACTGCCCAATAGGAAGGCACTCAACATAGCACTTGCTTTGGAAAATCTGAGATTGATAGTGTATTGGCTTGAAAGAGCCCTTTTGTAAAATGTATAAAGTGATTACGCCCCTTGATAACTACTTTGATGTACAGATTTTTTGTCATGTACAGATGAAGAGTATTAACTACAAGAAACAATTGTTACTAACATACCTTATGCTGCTTTTATAAAAATGGCCGGACATATCATTTTACATTTGAATTACAATGTTATAATTTAGCATTCATTCTAAATAACAATGTTTACCTAAGGCTCCCAGAATTCTCTTGAACTAATTATTACAATAATTATTACAGAGAACTACCATATTATTAATTAGAATAAACTTTATAAACTCATTACAGAGAAGATAGGAATGACTCAAGACCCACAGGTTCCCTGCAGTGCAGTGGGCAGAAATTAAATCAAGTAGAACAGACCTGCAAACTCTTTGCTCTTAATCCCACGATTACATCATTATCACCTAGTATTCAACATTAAGCAAGAGAAACTTGTAAGAGAAAATGTTTTCATTAATTTTATTTGTATTCTGTTTATTTTAGTCTAAGACAGAACTAATTAGTATATAAGACATTAAAATAAACAATAAGTGTCAGTCCAGAAAACAGATATATTATTACTTCCAAAGGAAAAGGGAGATATATGTTTTCCTGCTATTACAAATACATTATTACAGACATGCTGTGTTATCCTCCTGCACACCTAAATTACTAAATCTTAGCTGCCGAAGAGATATAACTACACCAACATTTAAATCCCACTGCTAATTACTATTGCCAGTGGCTAATTGGAGGAAAGTTTGAATTCCTACCTGGTATTCTTGAAAAAAAATTCAGGTCTTACCCCTAAAAATATATTTCTTGATTAACAGTAATGTGGCAGGGAACTGGATCAAACTGGATGAAGCTATACTGATCAGATATACCAACATTTCCAGAAAATATCACCAAATACACAGGATTGTTGATTCTGCTCTTGAATTTCTGAATAAGATGTTAGTTTGGGCAGAGGCCTTGGTGTCTGTGGCTTAGAATAAGAGACATTACAAAGGTACTTTTAAAGCTAACCCTTAGAAGTATCATGACTAACCAAACACATTTTTAACTACAACAGTTGTAGTGTTTGGCCCAAACTATTTTAGATTCTTTATAAATAAAATATGATAATAACACTCCATTAGCAACTCTTGGGGACAAGTTTGCAGAAGCTTACTCCATTTTACTTGTCAGTGCTTGTGAATATAAGAAGGAGCTGGCTGTCTAGCATTAAAACCTGGTAGATAACAAGTGCTTCCTGTACATAGAAGGCAGGTGTGTGTCTTCTCTCCTGTTCCTACTCTACCACTTCCCTCCCACACCTTCTTGGCACCTAGTGGGAAGGGGGTGGGCAGACAAATCTCTGCTACTGTGCCTGGTTTCACTCTAGCTACCTGTGCTTTTTGTCCACAGTGACTCCATCTTCTGTCTCTGCAGCAACGCAAACTTTCCCAGCCAGCTGCATGATGAACCTGACAAGTCTCTTCAGTTTCCCAGCTGTGCACAAGGCTCTGAACAGCAGCCAGCACCAAGCAGGGCGAGCTTCGGTTTTCCTGGGCAGCCTCTTAGAAAAAAAACCCACAAACTGCCCATACCTTTTTTTCATGTTTAGAAAGTGGATTTCTTTTTCAGGTCCGAGAGTCAGAAAGATATCTGATAAAAATTAAGTCTTACATGCCAAATCAAAAACATACTCTTACCATTCCCAGGAGTAAAACAATCAAAATTCCTCTGGAGAAGAGCGAAGGGGAATATCTTGAATTACCACGGATAAACCTTCTAAAATCACAGATTTCTTTAGGAGAAGTACAAAAAAATAAACAGATCTTAATGTTCTTTTTATCTAAATTCTGGTTGCTTAGCATTTACAGTGTAGTTTGTTCAGATTTTTTCAGACTCTTCAAAAGCTACACTTTTCAATCCCTATTTTCCTCCCAGACAATTATTCTTTTTCAGCAAAGTTACCCAAGAAATTATACTGGTAAAATGAAAATTAAAAACAGGGAGGGAGGAGGGGAACTGTAAAGACGTGAGAGGAAAAGAGACTGTATTTTTATTTGCATGTCATAAGGTATGATTTATAGGAAATTATGATTTCAAGTTCCATTATAAAAAAGAAATGTTTGTGGAACAAAACATTATGCTCTATTTAAATCTTTAGATGTTGTTTGCAAACACAACAAACTCAGAAGCTTATCTGTTGAAATGTCACCCACTGTGGTTCTGAAAATTGTATGAACAATACTAGTTTGTAGGAATGGTAATTTATTTTAGAATCTCTAAATCTTACTCAAACAGTTTAGGCAGTTTTTTATTATTAAAGTGGATCATATTTTGTGTTTGCAGATCTTGAGCTATGACAGATCAAGTGCTTGTTCTGAAGGAAAAGTGAAAGAGCATCCCAGCTTATTCACTGTAATTCAGTTCTCAAGAGAAGAAAATCAGAGAGTTGGTTTTCACAACTTACTCTTTGCAAAGCCATTATTATACTGCAGCTGGAACTACAGAGAAATAAATTACACATATATGTATGTGTGTATATATATACACACACATTCCTAATTGTCATATGTGTTATATAGCGTATAAAGTGGCAAAAGCCTGGTCAGGAAGAATGAACTATTACTAAAAACTTTGTGTCACAACCTTCTCAGATCTGAGAGTGCACAGGTGTACTGTGTACATGCTGAGCCACCTGGTCACGTAGCATGGCAAAATGGAAATAGGGTCACACCCAAGGAGAAAGCACAGCTAGCTGCCAACCTCCTGAAAACCATTCCAAGACATTGCAGAAGCATGGAAGTGGTACAAGAAGAGCATGATGGAAAACAGTCTACAGCTGTCCACAGAGATCACTGCACAGCATGAAGGCCAGAAACAAACCCCTGGTGCTTCAGAGAACAACTTGACAAGGCTTCACCAAGAGAAAGAGAACGGAGGAGTATGACACCTGGGAACAAGGCAGTGAAGTGCCTGGTGTCATCTAAGAAAGAGTTACACAGCAGCATGAGCAACACCAATGAAATGCTGCAATGCTATGTAGCTAAGTGTCTGGCATGATGATAACGCAAAGGTGGGGCAGATAAAGGATGGGCATTGATAACTGGACAGCTTGATGCACACTCTCGTGTCACTATTACCAGACTCATTTGGTACTGTCCATGCTTGATCATTGACACCAGACCTCAATACTTGGCAATGCATGAATGCCACTCTGAATATGTGACTATCCACATTATCACACTTCTGCGAAGAACAGTACTGTGCCAGTTTGATAGACCTTTTATTTTGTCACTGCTTGGGGGACTGTAGATTATTCAGCAGTCCAGCCCTGAAGACCTCAGCATAATCCCATTCCCAGACCACTCCTTGCATGACTGTATTTTAAGCCATCGCTAAACCCTCTCAGAGATGAACGCATTTTCACTCATTGTATCCACTAAGTTTGTTCTCAGTATTGCATGGATCATGGAATAACTAAGATGAAATTAAATTCTAAACTTAGCTCAACATAAAGACAATGCAGGATGCAGATCCACTTTAAAGCCAGACACAGCCTGTTTAGAATTCTCCTGCATCAAGGTGGATGTGCTGAACTGCTTGGAATGAGAGTTCTCCAAGTGACGTCAGTCTTAACTTGCCAGCCAAGAGTAAATAACCGTAAGCTGTCTGATACATGTTATGGTTTGGGTTTTTATTTAAACTCCATGTAAAAAATCCCAGTAACCTCCTCAAACTTTTCTTATTCTACCAGAATAAGCATTTACTGGTATTCCTACTTTGCCTTCAAATTTGCTTATATTCTAAAGGGCTCAAGGAAATCTTCCTGACTCAGTGCATCCATTGCCATCTTGAATGCCAAGTGTTAGACTACAAGACAGATTCTTCTTGCACCAGTGTTCCAGGAGATATGTTCCTTCTATGAAAATCCTAAGTAACTCCATGCCATCTTCCATCCTGTCTTTTGCACTTCTCCAAGGCCCTTATTAGCTGTCAGCTGTAGTCCTGTACACCTTTGGTCAACCACAGCTTAAATGCTTGTGCTATACTCCTCACCAAAAAGCAGCAGAAATATAAAACAAAATGATGTTTTTCAGGTCTCTCTGAACCAGCCATAAGAACTAGACATAGCCTAGGTATTATTTTTTTTTTTTGTAAATAAGAGGCTGGTGTCTTATGCCAGGTAGGAAACAGCAAAATGTTAATACTGAAATGAATTTGTGGTTCAAATGGGGATAAACAGAATAATGAGCTGGGAATACAGAAAAAAGTGGACCAACAAGGAAATTGCAATGATGCCATTAATCTAGTCATCAGAATGGTATTTTATTAAGTAGAGAAGTCATTTTGTTGAGCAATACACAGAGAGGTTCTCTCATGGATAGCTGAGAACCTCTCTTGTGCTGTAATTAGCCATAAACTTCCAGACTTTTTGAAAGATAAAAGGATGAGTAGGTCTTTAGTGAGCTGTGTTACAAAGCCAAATCATAACAATCAGGTTTTACACTGGACCTGATGTCCAAGCTTTTTGTCATTGGGACTTCTCAGAAGTTCGGTCTCTGCCTACACCGTAAGTATGATTGCATTTATAACTAGCTGCCGGCTTCTTCTGTTCATTATCAACAAATACAGTTGAATGAGGGCACCTGGCATTCTCCTCTGTGAAAAAATAATAGTTTTGTATCCAGAGCATCTCTGCTGCAATGCTATGGATAACAGCTGTGTCCTGGGAAATCTAGGCAGAATGATTCTTAACCTAAGGTACGTATCATTATGGATACTCTTAACTCAGGAATTCTTAGTTCTGTTGTGTGCCTCAGAAAGATCAATCATGTTAGAACGAAAATTCTACTAGGAATGGCTTATTTTAGTGTGGATGCAATTACAAGAACAGTAGTTCTTTAACTAGAAACACAAAATAAGCCAGACTACAGTAAAATCCTGGAAAAGCATAGACCTGATATCAGGTAACTGAAAGAACATAAATGTTTTCTAAACACTCCTACTTATGTTTTTGGGTTTGCTTTTTTCCTATCTGCTGCAAACTTAATCTATAAACAATTAATTGTTCTTGCTTTGGGTTTTTTTGGCTTGCTTTGGTTATTTTGGCTTGTTTTGGCAGTGTTCAGTCTCTCCTCTCTGGTATCCCTCCTTTTCCTATTGAGACCTTGACAAAGAACAGATACAGATAAAGCAAAGAATTTGTATTTATCACAGCCCCAAAGTAACAATGGTTGATGTACCCAAATTCATATCAGGCTTATCTTTATTTTATTTCTTTAAAGCAGACATGACATCTAAGTTCTATCAGCCTGAAAAGCATCACCGATGGTGACTTACAACTACAGATGGCTGTCCAAATGTCCTGATTCAGCACTCCTAAAGGGACTACAGTACCCACGCACTGTTAAAACTAAATTGCTTGTACAGTGGCTCTACTACCTCTATAGCTTTTAGCATCAATTTTAAGAAATAGTTCAGTCCTCTCTTGTTATTTAGTACTGTTCTTTAGAAAGAGCTGGCCTACATGTGGGTTCTTGCAAGCAGCTGGTATTACACAAAGACTATCTATACATGCTGGGGCCCGTTTTGTTTGTTTCTATGATTCTGAGTATCCCTTTCTGTCAAATATGCTTAAGGTAGACAACACTGCCACTATGTCAGTGTAGACCATGCTCTTAAATATTCTCTCAATTGCAAATGCTTTGATAGACGCTGTCTTCAAGTTATACTCCTTGTACCCTGTCAGTTTTAACATTTTACCATATAGTTTCAAGTTACTGGTTTATGACACTACTCATCAAATACTGTGGACAAATAATTTAAGATACAATGGCTTCTCAGAGCACAAGTGTTTGTGGGAGACATCATTGTGACTTAAATGCTCAGCATTTAAATTCTGTCCCAGTTCTGTGTTTTCTGGTTTCCATGATTATTTCAGTACTATTTAAATTCTGTTTGCTTCTGATTGGTTGTGGTGGTGTGGTGTTTTTAATTATGAATTGCATATTTATCAAGTAAATATTATAATTTGGAAAGAATATTTCCGCGTTAGTCATCTTAAACTATTGCAAAACACAGCATGACTCAAACCTAAGCATCCTATAAAAACTTTAAAGGACAAAGCAAATTAAATACTTGCTAAGTGTAGTATAAATCCTTTGCCAACCATGTAAGAAATGCTGGCATGGCCAGGACAAAATGAGGCATTCTTCTTCCTTTCCCACATCTCTCCACTGTACTCAACTGGTTAGGTTTGAAAATTTGATTACCTTTTTTTCCTCCATGAATTTCAAAGTAAAGACTTCAGTGTTCTTCTCCTATTAGCATCACTTTCTTGCCCAAACCACAGCATAGTTACAGCCCAAGAATAGGAACAAATTATTTAGACAGGATAAAGGGAAAAAATAAACAACTTAAATAAACTATTATGACATTCTTATATTTTCCTAGGCATTTTAGACTACAATGAGGAATTACCATGCTGGCCAGCACAATGACATCCTATAAAAATCCATATTAGAAGCCATACAGGCAATGAATAATGTAGCTATGATCAATGTTGTCAATGAGCTCTTATGATCCACGCTTCACCACATTTAATCTTCTTTCTTCTCCCTATATATCATACTCTTCAATTTGTACAAATACATCAGGACAGTAACCCCAAATCCATGGCTTATGGCTAACTTCTCCCAGACTTTCTTAAATTCATACATACATTTAAATATGCATCTATACATATATATGTGTATATATGAGTATGTATAAATGTAAATAAAATTCTGATATATATTCTAGCCTATAAAAAGATTGCTGTATGTTTTGATTGATCTACACTGAAGAAATATACTTCTCCAGATTTCCCATAAATTAGTGCACTAGAGGCATGTAACATGCAGATGACTCTCATAGGCAGACCTGCTTTAAAACTTAAAACATGGGAGGGTACTCTCTCCTCTGCAGGAATGACAACGAGGAGCAACATGATTAGAAAGTAGTCCTACCAGACTGAGTACAAGCATGACTAATCAAAAAGGGAGCAAGTGGATGCTAGCTTTTTGTGGGGATTATCAGGGGATTTTCAGTCTATCTGTCTAGCAATAAGGGGAAATTCCTGGTAGGAAAAAGAAAAAAAGGAAACAAAAGAGAGAAAGAAAAATTATTCAACTTGTTCAGCCCAGGAGCAAGGCGCAACCATTATTTCAGGGAAACAAGTTACACTTGGGGGAGGAGGGTGGCTAGAAGCATCCTATGGTGACAACGAATGTCAGCAGTGAATGCACTACTAGTGAGCCTGTGATCAGCTTGAGTGACTCTTGCTATATTTCCCACACAAGGAATGACAGTAATTTTACCAGGTTGAGAACAAAATAGTTATACTGAAGAGCAAAAACAACCTACAATATATCAAAGTGTATTATATTATACTTAATGTAGTTAAGGAGGTAGAAACTCTGCCAAGAATCTGAATGTCTAGCTCAGCAATCAGCAGGCTTTTTCCCTTGGTTTTTTTTTCAGGTAATAAAATATAATTTTGTCCTGCTGCAACATTTGATTAGCTAGAAAGGCATAACCTATTCCACAAATATGAGGACCTATCCTGATTTAAAAGAAAACAAAATAGAACCAAGAACAAACCCACACCACTGCCCCACTTAGGCCCCTCTTAGGTGACCACCTTCCTACACCTGCCCTTCACCTCAAAAAAAAAAAAATCCTACAGTGTCATATAATCTCCCCTTCCTTTTTCCCCTTCAGTCTTTGCACAAGGCAGGTTAGCACTCTCCTGAAATTGTTTTTTTATGTAATTGAGAAAACCTACACCAGCAAATATTCTTAGCCCCTGCATGGCTCATTTCATAGAACTCCAGCTACAAAGTTTTGTTGAACTTTCTGATTCCAAGCTTAATTCTGATCCGAGAAGGATGCCTTCTCTTCTTTTGGTCTCCAGTTTTGGGAGGAGAATGGTAAACGACTGAAAGGCCTTATCTATAAAAATTGTGGTGAACCTTAAGGCAAAGACTTGTTCTCCTCAGGACAGGCTCCTCTCACCTATCCACAAACTGGTAATTTGGTTCTGTTTCTTTGGAAAGTGGCTCACCTGGTTTCTCACTTACTTGGTATTGGAAGTTTATCAAATGGCAGTATCGTTTCTACTGTTTAAGCATCACACGGGAGGTGATTTTGTAACCCCACAGGATCCCAAATAGAATTCACGTTTTGTTATTTCTTGAGAAAATAAAGCACTTCAAGGAAAAGAAGCATGAGGACCTGGACTGGAGGTCTTGCTAACACTTTTCTGAGCAAGGCAGAAATGAAATTAAAGAAGCATATGAGGAATCTGAAAATATCCTAGACCTAAACAAGCTATCATTTGGAACATGAATTAAAAGAGCTGGAGGAATTGGGATCTGCATATCTGCTGTCTCAGGAATATGGCAAAGGCAGCAATAGAATAAACTCATTTAATCCAGTAATTTGACACAGAATCAAAATGGGCTTCCACAGCCACACCTGGGTGTTAAAAAGTACCCCACCCAGTTTCCTTCGTTAAATATTCATGTCATACGACTGAATCTTTGTGTGAAAGGCAGTCGCTGTGCTCAGGTAGCAAGTAGGTGTGAGAACTCTTATCTAGATGGAGAATCCTGAGAAACCTTTAGACAGGTACCTGGTTATAGGGCTGAAAACATGACTAATCAACACCTGAATATAAGAAGTGAGAAAGCATTAGAGCACATATATAAGACTTAGAAAAATACTGTTTAGACCAAAGTATCTCACATGGTATTTTAAAGTCTAGATTTTTTGTGATCAATATTCCTAGTGTACAGAAAATGTATAAAAATGAAGGATTCTGAACTCTTTTTTCTCTCACTTTACTATCAGCAGAGGCCAAACTAAATCTGCAATTGTTCTCTACAGGAACAAATGGTTTCAGGTTAACTATATGAAAACCCATAGCTTTAAGGCTATTTGTCTTTAACTACATAATTTAAGTTCATTTGAGTTTGCCGTATCACAGGTATGACCCCTTCTCAATTGGTACTGGTATTTTGTCTCTACTGAAGATGTATGACTGAAAAAGATACATTTATATATGATTTGGTCCTCAAATGGATTTATTATTTATTCAAAGAGAACAGAAAGAATCAAACATGCAGGAAGTTGTTCATTCATATCGAGAAGACTCATCACACTGTTCCATTAGTTAAACAGCCTTAAAGATATTTTTAAAAGAACAGTCACGAAATTACGGCCATGGCTATCTACCTCATGTAGTATAGGCTCTATGACAGCTGAAATAATCCTTAATGTGGATCTGCATAGACATTCTAAACATACACAGGAATGTAATCATGCTATTTTGCCTTCGTTTGCAAACAAACTAAAAGACATCAAATACTCCTCCTAGCTCCACTAAGCAGAACTGGATTGTGCCAATGTAACCAGGGCTGGAATGTATTATCTGAGAAAAGGAATCAGCTGAGTTTTAGAAAGCCAGAAACAGAGTATTTTGCAGAGCTGTCATCTCTGAAATGATTTCTGGGTTTTTTCAGTATTTAGTAGTGTGTTACCAAACTTCTGTTTGCCAGAATACCAAAAGAGAAACTGCTAACCTTCATTTTCTTGCAACAAACATTTTGCACATTAAATGCTACAGAATTAGAAGAGTCAAGAAAATAAAATATATATTTAAATGTGTATGATTTATTCATTTCTCATAGATTACCTACCTCCAGTGATCTAATAAATAAGTTATTTATATCTTTGATAAAAGCACTTTAAAATCTTTAACTGTCATATAGCTGACATTTTCAGTTGTTCAAATCAGAAACTTCCAATAAAACAAAGTTATACATTCCAGATGGCCTTGTAAAGGAGGAAAAAGAGTGGAAATCTTTATACAGAATTGGAAGTATATCTGAATCAACATCAGAGGTATTCGATGGGAAAGCAACATTGATACAGAACGATGTTGCTTTTTCCCTAAAACAATGATGTAGTGAGAGGAAATATTTTTCCCTTATAATTAGAGCAACACAATATTTACTTACTGAGAAACACTATCAAACCTGCTTTTTACCACCACTATTTATGAAAGTTAAACAAAAATAAACCAATTTCACTGTGTATCAAGAAGAGTTGCTATGATGTACAGGAATAGGTAAGAAAGTTTTTTTAAACAACTCTGGAAGATGATGAAAGGGGAAAACCAGGGTATATTATGATAAAAGTTTATTATACACTAGTTGGTTGGGTGGGGAAAAGTCTCTTTTTTGATCAAGCAAGTGAAGCATCCAAAAGGACAGAACCTGACGGCTTTAATTACTTCTTGGAATTATTTTTTTTCCTGTTGGAAAAGAAATACAAGACACAGACAGTCCAACAAGTTCTTGGAATATGCTGGGGACAGCTTTTTCTTCAGAAGGTGAGGAAAACCATTAAGGGAGTGGCTATTTTAGATCTTCTGCTGACTAGTAGGCACAAACTGGCTGAGAGCTGAAAGGAATTTAGGTGAAAGGGAACGCCCTCATTTAATGATCACAAAAAGGAAAGGGAAAGCTGAAAAATAGTTTATTTTTAATTTTAAAAAACCAAAATCAAATGTTAAGAAGGTCCAGAGACTGATAACCAAGGTCTCTTAGGAAGACTGTTTAATTAATAAAAGAATGCAGGAGCGCTCTTCTGTTTCAGTCACTGCTGGCGTACACGCTAAGCATTATCCAAGGTAAAGGGAAAAAAACAAAATTAGGCAAAACCAGAGGATAAAACAAATTAGGCTGTGTAAATTAGCCTGCAAGACTCTACTTTGTACATTCACCTTCAAAAGTCTTATGAATAGGCTTCTATGGAGAAGAACAGCAACAGAGAGGAGCCTGGTGTAAACAGCTTATATTCTGTGTCATGCACCTTTTTCTACTGCTCTCCCACAAGAAATGCTGAAGGAAGGCAGGGCTTCATTAAATCCCAGTCCTCATAAGACATCTATCATCAGCAGATTTATATTCTTACATTATTACACGTATTAACAGATTATCCCAATGCAGAAGAAACTGCTTAATTCACAGACCCACACCCACCATACACACAATTTCCTTTATTTTTATGACTTATCTAACAATCAGACTTTTGTGTAAGGCATCAAAGTATAAAATTATGTGGCCTGCTCTGTTACTCTTTTAGATGCTTCATTTAAAGACTTTTAAATGTTCTTAGTACAAATGGATTGGTTCCAGGTTAGAGGAAAGACACCCCGACAGTTTAGTTTTAAGTATGAACAAAAGAAGAACAAAATACCAACTCAGAGCTCACTAAACAGCAGCTGAATTCTGTCATTGTTACATTTCCACTGAAAAACATCTGCTTGCTTTTCTAGAAGTCCTTGCAAGGAGTTAATATACAAGTCCATCCAAGACAGCAATAGCGTGAACAGCAATTTTTTATTTTGGAAAGGTAATTCCCCTGCTAGCTCTACTGCAATAGAAATGACATCCCATAACCATAATGCACTATTTTGCTGTTTCATAATTGTGAGGAACTGGGTCCTTTTTCTAGTTATGTTCCTATGGTATCAAGAGAACTAAGATGCTGAATGTAGGATGTTTGGGGTTTATATTATTTGAGTACTTAACTAAAGACCAATGATTCTTTTCCAAAGGCTTCATAAATAAATTAGTAGATGTGATGTGCTTGACAAGACTAGACAATAAATGTGTTTGTTTTAAAGATAGAATATTTTAAGCCATCATCAAATATATTCAGATGGATGTTAGTTCCACAACCAAGAAAAAACAATTTTTTTTTTCAGTTACTGGCCTGCTGTGTACTTTTGTTGATGTAGAAAAAAAATATTTCTCTCTCCATGGAAAGATTACAGTAAAAAACAAGAATGGCATTGCACAACCGTGTCTGCAATCTGGAATTAAGTTCTCACATTAGAACAGAAGTAATTAGCATTTTCCCTAGCTTGCTTCTATGCAGTAATACTGCTGCCAAGCAAATGAGTAACACTATATGAACTAAATGAACACTAGGAAACAAATGCACAGCCATTTCTCCTTCTCTGGAATAAACCAGAAAACAGTACAGGTTAAGTAAGATACTATAAATGCGTAGGTGCTAGTCTTTTATTATTTTTGCTTTTAAATATTTTATGAGATTTTGTGAGAGCATGTGGAACATATCCTCTAGCCATTTCCTTTGTTGGCTCTTCATGCCAGCTACAGTCATTAACAACCTTCTTTATTTCCATACATGATATTAACTTTAAAATTTTCCAGTACTTCAAACAGAGATCTTTTAAAGGAATATTACAGTTATATCTAGTGTTAAATTCTGTTTTCAAAATAATTGCCTTCTTTAGAATATGTAAATGAGTGTGTTTATATGTATATACATTTTTTTATATAAACACAGATATTTATTTTCTCTTACCTTTCTAAGTGCTGCTGGTAATGAGGCAGTAGACATTGATATCGCTGGAAGAACATAAGAGTGTTGACAGATTACTGATGGTATTTCGCTTTCTTGAACGTTATAGTGGCTGCCTGATATATCATAGTACCTGAAAGGAGAGTAAACATTGCTTAATTAATACATCCTAGTGAAATAAAGACTGAGCTAATTATCTGCTGAATTTCTTAAGAAAACACACTAAGCTGTTTTCTCCTGTTGCAGTGGTTCTAGGCCTCCAGTATTTCTAAAGTTTATGGCTTTATTTTAGCTGAACTTCTTGCTCATCTTATTAAACATTAATTTGTCCCATCTGCTTTAGCTATGTGAAACCCTAACTTTCAGCTTTTTCCTAATAACAAAACAACCAAAACCTAAATACTGTATTCAGCAGGATAATCACATCAGAGGCACAAGGCAGAAAAATTGGTGGTCTCATCTTATGTCGCTCCATCTCTACAAACACACCAGATTACAACATTTGGAGTTTAAATTCCACTTTGCAATGCATATTCTGTCCACTTTCCTTCTAGCAGCTCTGTCAGTAAAGAATCAGTTGAATTCTCAAAACAGAAGGTCATTTATTGGGAAGATAGTGTATACAACCTTTAAATCAATACATCAATTTTTAGCAGTCAGTCCTAAAGCTTAATGGACCTAATTCTGCTTACACTTATTCTGCAATGTCAGTTTTGAAATTTGGAATCCAAAGAATGTGGAAAAGCTCACTTATGCTCCTTCTCAGAGAGAAATAGAATAGTAAAAACTGACCAACTTGTGTCTTTCATTTCACTGTCTGAAAAATCAAAGTAGCAAGAATACAGAATTGTCTGAAGCTATAGTTCATTAAAAATATTGATAAAAAGATATAGCTAGTCCTTTAGATGATTCAACAATTAGAAAATATCCAGGTTTTGTTTAAAATGTATATATTTTGATATTTTTATTTCAAAATTTGATTGTATTTTTCCTAGGATCATAGGACAACTCAGGTTGGAAGGGAGCTCATGAGGTCTCTGGCCCAATGTCCTGCCTGAATCAGGGACAGCAATGGGAACAGATCAGGTCACTCAGGGCTTTAATGAGTCAACTCTTGACAATATGCAAGGACAGAGACATCACAACCTCTAGACAATGGTGAAAATGTTTTCCCTTGTATTCAGTCTGAATTCCTCTTTTCTCAATGTCTTCCTGTTGTCTCTTGTCCTCCTGCCATACACCACTGTAAAGAGTCTGGGTCTGTCTTCTTGGTGTCCTCCTCACACATAGTGGAGAACCTCTGGGCCCTCCACTGCCCGCCAGAGCTGCCTATTCCCCTAGACTGAACAAGCATCGATTCTCCATCCTTTCCTCACAGGACAAGTGCAACCTCAAAAGTAACTCCTGACCAGAGTGGTGGCCATCCAATGAACTCACCCCAGTTTGAAACACTGAGAAATCTTTAGGCAGAAAAAACCCTGAGCAAATAATTTGCTTTCAGAAAAACAAACAAACAAACAAACCATTCATTTCAAAACGGTTTGGTTTTATTTTATCCTTAAAATATTCGTATTTTCCAGTTCAGTGGATTAAAACTCCCTTTCCCACAGGCTTCTTTTCCAGATTATCACAAAGACCCAATTCCAGCTCTGTTTGTACAGCTTTAGTTGCAATTTAGTTTTATAACTGACTGCCATATGGAGTTTTCAAAGAGTAAACAAGGGAGCAGAAAACCTTTAGGCATATTTATAGAGGTGTTCAGTTTATTACTGTGGTAAAAATGTTTTGATATTTTAACACATATTCCAATAAGCAATTATTTTGTTTATTTACCTATTTTTAAGGAAGAATCACAGAATCACTAGGTTGGAAAAGACCCACAGGATCATTGAGTCCAAACATTCCCATCAATCAGTAAACCATGCCCCTCAGTACCTCATCCACCTGCACCTTAAACACCTCCAGGGAAGGTGAATCAACTGCCTCCCTGGGCAGACCATTCCATTGCCTAATGACCCTTTCTGTGAAGAATTTTTTCCTTATGTACAGCCTGAACCTCCCCTGGTGGAGCTTGAGGCCATTCTCTCGTCCTGTCCACTGTCACTTGGGAGAAGAGGCCAGCATCCTCCTCTCCACAATCTCCCTTCAGGTAGCAATAAGGTTTCCCCTCAGCCTCCTCTTCTCCAGGCTAAACACAACCCCAGCTCTCTCAGCCACTCCTCCCAAGGCTTGTTCTCCAGCCCCTTCACCAGCTTCGCTGCTCTTCTCTGGACTCGCTCCAGAGCCTCAACATCCTTCTTGTGGTGAGGGGCCCAGAACTGAACACAGGATTCAAGGAGCAGACTCACCAGTGCCAAGTACAGAGGGAGAATAACCTCCCTGGACCTGCTGGTCACGCCGTTTCTGATACAAGCCAAGATGCCATTGGCCTTCTTGGCCACCTAGGCACACTGTCGGTCACTGACAACCAACACCCCCAGGTCCTTCTCCTCCAGGCAGCTTTCCAGCCAGACTTCTAGTCTGTAGCTGCACAGAGTTGTTGTGCCCCAAGTGCAGGACCCGGCATTTGGCCTTGTTAAACCTCATGCTATCAGTTTCAGCACATCAGTTCAGCCTGTTCAGATCCCTTTGTAGAGCCTCCCGACCCTCCAGCAGATAGACACTTCCACCCAGTTTAGTGTAATCTGCAAACTTGCTAAGGGTGCACTTAATGCCTTCATGCAGGTCATTCAAAGACATTGAATAGGACTGGACCCAGCACTGAGCCCTGGGGACACCATTTGTAACTGGCTTCCAGCTGGATTTAACTCCATTTCCCACCGCTCTCTGGGCCCAGCCATCCAACCAGTTTTCCACCCAGGAAGAAGTTTCACAGAATCACAGAATCACTGGGTTGGAAGAGACCCATCGGATCATCAAGTCCAACCGTTTCATTGCCTTCAATAGCTTATTACCTTCTCCATGCTCCAGCTGAGTTTGAACTGTCCCTCTTGATTTTCATTTTCTGTCTCCACTGATGGAGGCTGCTTTTGGGGTGGCTCCACACATATTATATACGAAGATTCAAAAGTCACGTTAACCAGCTGCTCACCTAGTGCTCAAAGATCCTGTTGCAACCCACCCTGTCAAAACAGGTAAGCTGGAGGCCACTGTAACACTACTTAAGGGAGCAATAGTGGACTGAAGACTATCAACTCAGTGTCTCAGAGCAGTAAAGGCAGGAGACTGGAAAGGCACTTGGTTCAAGTAAACAAGGAGGAAAGGAATAAGGAGGAAGGCAATTGCACACCATGGAAAGCTGCAAGAGGCCACCATTTGCAATGGCATTGCTGGGCTAGTGTCAGGCGTCTGCAACTCAAGTGCTATATAATTTACGTATGTCAGAAAGCAACGTGCTACCAATCCCACAAACTGAAGAGTCAACAGGAGGAAGCTTTGTGAGGAAACACTTCCTAGGTAGGAAGTGCCCCCAGATGAGGCAGCAACATCCACCTCGAAGGCAACTGCCAGCTCCCCTCCACTTAGGGAGGCAGAGTCCCCCTCGAGGCACCCTCACACCTTGTCCCCATGGGCCCACTGCTGGCCACACTGGAGGCCCATCAGTCTCAGACACTGTTAGACCTCACTCAGGGTACTGGCACGTCCCTGGCACAGGAGCCAGGAAACTGCTGATTTCAGAGTACAGTGAAACAACACTGTCTTTTAGACACCTTTTTTTTAAGGGACACAATTTCACGCCAAAAGCTGGAGCTGACAGAAGCAGTGTGAAAAGTTTTAGCCTGAAGATTGTACGCTGGAAAACAGCCAACTCCAGATTTCCAAATGGGTGAGAAAAGACACTCGTTGAATTTCTTCACGGTTTAAGGCCTATCCTTGCAACAATCTGCTGATGAGCTAAGCTCCCAAAGCCTTCCAAAAAGCTTTGGCACCGGGCAGTTTTCCAGGGAAACACTGCAGTACGCTTCCTGCCTGAAGGCACGGGCACACACGCAGGCTCCCAGGGGCAGGCTAGGGTGTAAAGGCTCAGCGCTGCACCTCCTCTACCCTAACTGCCCAGCAAAATTCTCTTCCTTCCAGCCCAAATACGGAGTGGCTCACTGTGGATAAACTCCCCATGGGGCAAGGGCAGGCAGATGGACAGTTACCGTAGAGAAGCTGACACACCATCAACCCACACCCTTGCTTTCCTCACCTGGGCTTGTTTGTGGAACCGTGCCCACTCGCTCTGAGCCCCAAGGGCCTGAGGGGAAAAAGGTGCTTGCAACATGACAGGCAGGTTATGAAACCCTCCCAGTCATTTAGCAGGCCCATCAATTGTCAGAGGGAACTGGAGACGAGCTCTGTCTGTGGAAGTAAGACTTTTTAAATCAGGAAAAATGGCAGGGTGAATATTTATGATGGACTGAGTAGTTTCTTGTGTGTTGCATGTTGGGCTACTAAATAGTACAACTAATTACATTAAAAATGCTCAGAGTATGTTTACAGCAATGTGCGTCTGGCATGTTTTCACTTATGAAAATAATAACTAATTTTACAGTGAAGCAAAGGAAAAGCAGGTAGGAAGCCTTGGAAATTACCAAGCTTTTGAAGACAGCATGAGCCACTAAAAGGAGGAAAGAGAAATTCTGTAGGTTATATACGTCTTCTCTTTACCAGCACAGGGATACTGGTTCACAGCAGAAGTACTAACTGCAAAATGAAACCAACAGATAGAAATTAAACTGAGGAGTGCTCTCTTTATGCTGCAGACCACACATCTTGGCCCCATCACTCATACCTGCCTATGTCCAAGTCTCTAGCAGTAACACAATGCTGTCCTATTAAACATCTTAGGATATTAATTATCTTAAACTATCACGACAATTACAAATTAAAAGAATTAATCTGAAGACAAAAACACATGAAAACACTTAAATAGGACCAATAAGCAAACGATTCACAAAGAAAAAGAAGAAAAGAGGACACTGATGTACTTTTTAAACTAATAATGCCTGCTAAACTTATAATCCTTATAATTTTACAGCCATGGCTTCCCTTATAATCCATCATATTCAGTCCTGATATCCATCTCGTCTGCTGTTTTTCAGAACTGTCTTCAGTCTGTACCTAAGAGATGGTTCTTGCTTATTAATCCCCTTTTTCAATCAACACTTTTACACAGGATGAGATCTTTTTTTAAAAAAAGACAGAGCATGTATGAGCAAGAGCAACTTGTTTAAAACAGGAAGACATTTGTTTGTTTATTCAGACAGTTCCTGTCTCCCCCCTCCCACACTGTATCAGCACTTAATTTTTCCCCTGGGACCAGCAAATATCAATTTGATCTTCGAAGTGTCTATGATAAAGATTTGCTGCAAAACACAAACAACATTAAGAGCAGTAAAGGGCTTTTCCCCATCTTACCCACCACCTAGATGTTCAAGACCATGACGGGTTTAACTACACTGTCAAATAATTTACCTCCCTGGTTCATTCTCTGGTCCTGGTCCCCTCGTCAGCCATACTGCACATGCATCACTTTGTGCTTGGACTCTCCTCTGGAGAAAACTCTTCCCTTTGAGGAAACGCAGAGGCACAGCTCTGTAGATGGACTGTTCTATGGATGGCAGAGCAAGGATAGGTCTATACCAGCTTTGGCTCCTCCTGCCCTACAATATCCCAGTTAGCCTCCTACCCTCAGACACCCCCTGTATGTCCCACACCACACCCCACAGTATGCAGCATACCTCTGGCATAATGCTAGAAAAACACCAGTCTTGCAGGCAGCAAATAAGTCCTCACAGTACCTCAGACACTTTGAACTAAAACCACAAAAATATAATTATGGTCTCAGAGCCATGGGGGTGTCAGGCCCAGGTCAAATGTTAGGCAGCACATACACAGTCAGTTCACTCGAAAGGCGTGTAATCTTGAGAGGTGTGGAGGCATACATAAGGATCGCTCCCTAGGGCAGATCCTTTAGCAGTGTAGACTCTATTTTAAACAAGGGTTTTTTATTGCACATTATTTGAGTTGCTGTAGTTACAGCCTGAATATATTCTGAGCATTTCAAACAGCATGCTCTGGGCTTAAGTTTTCCATACAAAGCTACTGCTTGTTATGTCTTCTCTCATCTCTTCCACGAAACCAGTATGTGGACTTTCCTGAACAATCTGCAGCAAGCTACATACTGCATTTACATACCTCTTCCCACTGTCCCATTACTGTATCCCTGGTTATAGAAGAGCTTCTTTTCTTTATTAATGCATTGCTCAGATGCAAACCANCTACCTACCTGTTGTTTAGTCTTGGACAGCAAAGAGCTATGGGCCTAACTCCTCACCCTCCCAGACAGAGTGAGGAGAAGAACTAGAAACAAAGGGGTAAACTCATAGATTGGGATAAAAAAATAGTTTAACAGAGCAGTGAAGGAAATTAAAAGAACAATAGTAATAAAAGAATATGCAAAATGATACACAATACAAAACACTCACTGTCCGGGTACTGACATTCATGTGTGCTCCTGATCCCAGTTTTATGCCATACACCATAGCTGCATACCTAAAACCATGCTGCAAAAACTGTGAAACTGGACCACAGTTACCACATCCCAACCACTATCCATAGCCCCAGCTAACTACCCCCATATATATACTGAGCATGAATATCCCTTAGGCTAGTTTGGGTCAACTGCCCTGGCTGTGACCCTTCCCAGCTTCTCACCAAAATTATCTCTTTCCTCATCAAAGACAGAAAATTAACCCTTTTCTGACTGGAATCAGGACACGACCCACACAGTTTCAAGGAGTAAAAAGCCAGAGCAGATGAATGCATACTTGAAGAGACGTGTGCTTGGAACACTACTGCTGTATGACTTTCTGCTGTGCGAGTGATGGTGGGGGTTGGTGGGTGTTTGTTTTACAGGAAAACTGAGCATCTCAAACTTGTCCCAGGCTTTGGAACTCAGAAGTGGCTCCGAGCTCCTCCTGGGGTATGACATTAGGAAGTGGCAGGGAGGCATCCACCCTCTAGTGCCAGCACCCTGCCACCTAATGGCCAGGCTTCAGATTCACAGGTGAAACAAATTTTCCCTTTCTGCCTCCACTTTCCCACATCCTAGACACAGAAATGTCTGTTTAAACTGCCTTAGGTCACATCTTGTCGGGACAGATATATTCCTACTGGCTTACTTCAAACTCTTTTGTCATACACCTTAATAACAGGGTTAATACCTCACCTAAAAGTACCCTTTCTTGTAGTTACTTCACTCTACCTTACTATGTCAGCCTAAATAATTCCTTTCTTTGTTTGGCAAATTCACATAATTTAAATATTTGCAGGCATCAGCTGCATCTCTCACTCCGTCGTTACTTAGCATTCCGTTTTGTAAATGAATTACTGTGTTCTCTTCTGTTTCCTTCTGACAACATCTCCCTGGCAAAGACGCTTCCAGAGCTGGATACAACGTTCCCCTCCTGGTCACACCAAAAATCACAAAGAACAGGTCTGCTGCCTCGTGGCTTGGTTCCATAACACATTTGCACACACAAAGGCTGCACACAGTTTTTCCTAAGCCACTGTAACACCACAAACTTGTCATACTTGTTGTCCACTGCCATACCTACATATATTTGTTTTTGTCAGCCCTACTGCCTTTCCAGTACAATATATTAATTTCAGGTTATTAAATGTATTTGTTTGCATTTGGCAGTTTGTGGAAGCTCTGAGCAACTGCACATGAGGTGAAATAGTTTCAAGCTTCTGGCTTTCTCGCACTTCAAAGAGCATGCAATTGGAAATACTACAGTCATTAACCCTTCGAAACATGTTTTCCTGAGTCCTAAATACAGATAGTCTTGCTCTGTAGCCAAATCTTTAATACAGTGAATTCTAGCAGTTTCTTGTTTCTTAATCCAAATTACCCTTTTCTGATTTACAAAAGCAAAAAAAGCCCTGCTGTCATAGAAATTATTGTAGTTCTTCGTTATGTTTAAAGTTATCTCCTACTAATTGTAACATTAACCCAATAGAGACACACTTGAGACTGAGAATAGCTGCATTTGAATTACAATCTTATCTCCTAAATAATCTGGCAACTTGGTGAATAATGAACCAGAGCTGAACCAGAGGCCCAGCCATCATACAGCAAGTTAAAATCTTTATGACTAGTATTGTAGAGCATGATCTACGTCAGGCCTGTACCAGATGCTCATCACTGTTTCACTCTTTTGCCTCCTGATAATCTCAACTGAGGTATTTAATCACTGTAACAGATTTAATTTTTGTATCTTGCTGGGTAACTTCCCATAAACTCAATTTTTTCTTTTTCTTTTTCTTTTTTTTGTATCTATGAACCAGATTATCATTTTATATTAATGTTGATATGAGGAGATTCATCATAAATTCCAGTTTATACCTACCACAGACAATCATTTCTCTTTAGTTGTACTTCCAGCTCTTGTTTCCACAGGCAAAGAACCCACAATCTAACAAACCCAATAAAAACAGCACCTTGGTTTAGTACAAAAAGACTTGAACATACATATTCTGATACACTTTCTAAAACCTGGTTTCAAAGGAGGAACACATTTTTTCATTTGATAACTTGGGGACTATTTGAATTAACTGAAACTTTTTTATTCTATCATTTGAAGACCACTAACAAACTTTGTCAGTTACGAATTTACAAGAAACTGAACGCTCTTTTGTTTATGTGCTCATCATGAATTCTAAAAAAAAAAATTCAATTCTTTTCTAAAGTATTGTGAGATGCCCTCCTTTCACAGTGGTTGGTTTTGGGTTTGAGGCTTTTTTGTTTTGGTGTGGGTTTGGATTTTTTTTAGTCAAGTAAACTCCTTATTGCCATCTGCCCACTGGGTGGCACCTCTACATACATGCCTGATTCAACAAACCCTTGCTGCCTGTGAGAATCACCACGTTCCTCCTACAGCCAAGTGTTGACATTGCACCAGCTCTGTCTGTGCACCCATGTCTGGGAGACAGCTAAGGTTTATTAATAAAAACTTACTCCGCTAAATATTCCTAGAATTTACCACCATAATTCTTCTTTTGGGAAAATGAATCTGTACTGAGAAACCTGTCAGTGGAAACATGATTCTTTGAGTATGTGTAAATATTTGCAACTTTTGTGAGCATCTGACATTTAATTGACAGACGTGACAGAGAAGATAACTTCCTCACTTTGTAATAATATAAAATAAATCATGTCTGACATTGTAGCAGCATCCAGTGACCTCAGGCAAAGCCAAATTTCAGTTTTGGTGGGAAATGAACAACTAACACACTAGCAACATCCTCACTCCCAGAGATCATTTGTAACTACACTGCACTGGACTATCTCACTGACTGAAGAGCTAATCTTGATATTTATATTCTGGGCTGGCTTTGAAGTATTGTATAAACAATAATCATCACATTAACTTAGCTAACAAAGGTAATATCTCATTTTATATAGCAAGAAGCTCAAAGAACCAGATGAAGCTGTTTGACTGAGGAGACATAAAGCCAGCATCATTCATTTCTTTAAACACATGATGCTTTTCTTCCTTTGTTCATATTGACTCACCATGACCCAATGAACAGAAATATCACATTACACCATAATTTTGCTACTTTCTCTAGCTACACTGAGAAATACAGAAAGTTATTTACAAATTCAGGGACTTCTGAACACACAGACTCACACTTGCAACGTTTCACCCCTGTGCTCTTTCCTGAGTATTAGCATTTGGTTCAAAGTGATGGAAAAAACTTAGCATAGTTAGTGCACTTTACTCTTTAAAGCTTGTTGTGAACATCTAGTAATCTGCCTTAGACTCAAGTTTCACTTTGAAAACATCCAATTCATCTGGGCATCTCTAAATACAGTGCAGTTCCAGCAGGGAGTAGGGAAGCCTTTAATTCTTAGGAAAAAAGGTTTCTGCCCACAAGAAGAGACGAAACGAGTTGGCATACACCAGAGCAGGCTCCCACTGGCCAAGTGTGGGAAAGCCTGCACAGGATGGGTACAAAGGCAGCAGGGAGGGATGCAGCAGCTAAACACATCTGAACATCACGTCGTTTGGCAGGGCTGCATCTTGTCATACAGAAAAAAAAGACCACAGTGTCAGATTGTGGCTGGGGACCACAGCTTATAGGAAGATCCCTTTGAGATCCCAGAAGATTACACAGCTTTTTACCAGCCTAGTGCTTCAGCTCTTGCCCGTTCCAGCCTCTCCTGCACTCATCAGGCCACCATCAGGCAGGTCCTGGGAGTTGAGTGGCACACAGGGAGGTGAACCCCCAGCAGCACAGCCCAAGAGAGGGAGGAATGGGCCAAATTAATGAGATGCATGCAGGCCTTGTGAGATTTGGCTGGTGCTGCATAAACTCTTCAATTTATCTGTTCATCAAAAACTTCATAAACCACACCCTGCAATTACAGCAAAGGAACTCACCTAAAATGACTTGATTTCATGAGCTAAATTAGCCCACTGTCTATAACAAAGACAACCAGCTAGTGTGGTACCAGCCAGTTTGCATTCAACGTCAGGTATGCTAAGCCTAACTGGAACTCCAGCATCTGGCAACAAAGCAAGGAGCTACCTTTTACTCAGAAAATAACAGAGTACCTAATATTCAATGGGGATTTGTGATTACAAAATGCATTAATGTAAGAATTTATTATGTACTTTCTGAGTATCAACAACTTGAATACCTAGGAAACCCATAAAACAGTTTCAAGCATGATACAAAAGAAAAGCAAATACATCTTTTTAAAAAGTGACATTATAGAGGCACCAGTTAAGAATGCAGACTTGGAAATTTAGTATGGAAAATTCAGCTATTAAAATTTTACTGAGCTGTAAGCAGAAAGGAAGAACAATTTATTAGAACAGTCAAGCAGCTGTTTTCTATGCAAGGAATGGAAAATTGAATAAATATTATATATTCAGTAAGAGGTAACATGAAGTTATCTTTAGGTAAATTAGGTCATGTAATGTGAGATGCTTCCAAAATTAATAATGCACTGTATAATTTCAGGTTTCAAATAATGATAAAGTCATTACAAAATATACTAATACAGATGTTTTTATTTGCATAAAAGCATGCACCTGCAGAGATTTTAATATAAATCCTAACATCTTACAGTTTTGGTTTAGGAAACCACTAATTACTCTTATTCAAATTCCTTGCATATTTCAATATGGAACAACTAAGCGGAGTTTGAACCATGTCATGAAGTAATAGGATGACAATATTCAATCACAACTTATAAATGTGTTCAACAGGCCATGTCCATCACTCTCATGTCTTTGAGAAATAATCTTCATGTTATATGTGTACTTACAGTTATATTTATGAGGAAAAAATACTAAAATGCTTTAATGCAGACATACTTCAGGATACAATTTTGAAAAATCTATTTTCTGCTTTCTATGGCTTTTCAAGTTATAAGTGCAGCAGAAAAAGAAGTACACAGAATCATTAAGCCAGGAGAACAATGCAGAAGGTGAAAAAGTGACTCATAAAGAGTATGTATCAACTGCAGTCACAGATGCAGCATAAAAAGTGGGTTTGTCACAAACTCAAACACAGCACCAACATGAGATACCATTTCACACATTCACACACATTTCACAACCTGTAACCCTACAGATTATCATTGCTGTTATTCAGTTTTATATTCTTTTCCGAGCAAGGAATACAGAAATTGTTAAAAGTTACACATCAGAATAAATGTATGTGGATACTTCCACGGAAGACAGGCTTTCTGACAGTTCATAGACATCATAACAGTGATTTATGCTATGAAGTGTTCCTTTGAATTCATATTGGCTTTTTTGGAAGGACTAACTCACAGAGTAAGACTTCAGGATTCCTTGTGGTATGAGCTCGCTGCAAGGCAGCCTACCTGCATCTCTGCACCTTAAGTCTACAGAGCCAAAAGACAACAGGCTTCACTTTCAGAGTTTGCTTTGCTTCACTTTTTGAGGTCTAAGAAGTTGTCTCCTGACAGCATTTTTGTCTGTTGTCATACCCATTTATCATTCCTCTCTTTTACCTCCTTCTCTTTTCCACAGTTATCAAAAACGATTGTGCAGGCGGTGAGGGAAGGCAAAAGAAAGGGTGTTACAAACAGAAGAGAAGGGGAAATGAAATATGAAAATGAGAGGATCTTAGCAAAGGAGATGCAGACAAACTAGAGAGAGTATTTTAAAACTGGGACACTGAGAGCCCAGTTAATTTTGTGTAAGCATTTTGTTAAAATTCAGTATATTTACTTAATGCTGCTTCTATTTTGCTCATTAAAAGCTCTGTTCTGGATTACTAAACTACAAGTCCTCCAACTACTGGTAATGAACAACTCATCCTCCAACCTCAATGCTTGTTCATCCTAGGATGCTTAAATACCTCCTGAGCAGGAGGCAATTATATTTAATGTCTGGGATGGAGACTGTCAAGTGGTTCTGAACACAGGAAAGCAAGGGGAGACGCCTTTTAATGAGTAAAACCAATGTGCTCCTATAATGAGATCATTATACCAAAAAGAAAAAAATCCTAAAAAAAAATAAGGATGTTTCTAACTTTGAGGAAGCTGGTTAAGACAAACTCTATTGCCATCCCCTGCACTGATCTGTGGCTATATCTCTATATAACCAATGAATTTATCTTGTCTCTTAGATTTAACAGATAGCCAGAGCAGAGGTGCCTAATCTCAATGAACATGCACTTCTAAGTGAAAACAAGTTTGATTTGTCCACCATGTTAACTTTTAACCACACGTGGTCTTCTGATTGGGTCAAGCCTACTCTTCGTGAAAGCTTCCCCTCCACACGACAAGCAAATTTAGATATAGCCTTCCTTATTTTTTATTAAAGATGTCATCTATAAAATTATAAGATTACTACAGTTGTGTTTGAAGTGGAATTAAGAATTAAAACTCAAGAGAGTGAACTTGCTCTTACTAGCCTGCAGCTCTAAAAGCACATCCTCCTACCGTGTCTACCTGACCTGGCCTATACCTAGCAGGAGTAACCTCCACATCATTTGCTGAAGGAGGTAATTTTCATGTCTCAGTGTCATGCTTTGGTTCTTTGTAATCAAGAAATGAATTATTTCAGCATGGCACTAAGGGACAAGTCCAAGTGTGCATGTAAGCTCCTGAAAGCTTCTAGTCTTAAAAGGATCACCTGCACATCGGGAAAGAAAGAGAGAAAGAATCAGAGAAAGAGAGAAAGAAAGAGAGAAGGAAGGAGAGAAGGAAGGAGAGAAGGAA
>WAAB01002252.1:466078-487113 GCA_013389865.1 Piaya cayana
GGAAGGAAGGAAGGAAGGAAGGAAGGAAGGAAGGAAGGAAGGAAGGAAGGAAGGAAGGCACCACATACCAAGTTTTTCTGGTGTTTCTTAGGAACCAAAGGAATTTATACCATCTTATTACCTCAGTAGGTCAGGTAGTTCAGTTTGGATGTAAGTCTTATGCAAGACATCTAATTCATGGTTGAGTATAAAGAGTAATCAAGTAAACATCTCAAATTACACAAAGTCATTCTACTACAATTTCCATCACACTTTAATTTTAAAATAGTTCACACATTAAACTTTATCCTAAAGCATCATTTGGTACAAATATATTATAAGTCTTGGACTTTACACATGAAACGCAAGTCTTCCTGGAGCTAGTTCAAAGACTCAGTTAAGTCATCCTAGATGTCCTATTTACAATAGCTTACTACAGAGTCATCTACATGCAGCTCTGTAGTTGCCTACTAAAACCTTGTATTTTAATTCCTACATTTGCGTACTTTCAACCCTCTAGGGGCTAGAACCAGTTTAACAAGGCATTTATCTTGTCATTTGTGACCCAGATGGGGCAACTCCTTCATAAGCAACAAATTAGAATCTCCCACAGATAAATCCGCAGGATTTGGGGGCTAAACATTTTTGGCACTTGGTTTTAGACTGCAGATGGTTTTAGAATCATAGAATGATAACATCCACATGTCTTTTGAATAACTCCAGGGAAAAAGGCTCCACCACTTCCCTGGGCAGCCTGTTCCAATATTTCACCACTGCATCCAATGCTTGACTGATGATTTTTTGAAGGACAAACATAAACCCCTCCATTCTTAAAAAATCTCCTGCCAACTAAATGAGCCACAGATTCCCTTTCAAAACCCTAACTACTCTCAAAAAAAGACTAAGAGTAAACAACTAAAGTAATCAATGCTAAGTTACCAGATTCAGTTATACAAGAGAAAGGAAAGTAAACAGTCGTGTTTTCATTGTATTACATACACCGTGAAACAAGTGACAATTTTAGGATTGTTGGACTCCAGCTCCAAACCCAGACTTTCACACATTCTAAAAGCCCCCTCTAGGCTGCTGTGTGCAGTAAACGCATGTTTGGGGAAAAAAAAAAAAAAACGTTAACCTGGCAGCAGACCTTTAGGGCAGTAAAGTTTATTCCTGCAAAGACACAGACTCTGAAATCCCTGCCAAGAGATAATCATTATCCATAATGCAGAACCGTACTCTTTTTTGTCTTCAATAATATTCACTTCAAAGTAGCCAAGGATGAGGAAAAGGAAACTAAGGATGACAAATAATTCCTAAATATTTGAAGTTTATTTTCAAGACAGATAATCTTATTAATTTAAATGTTATGAATCACTCTATTATAAACGTAAAAATAAACTGGCATGATTTAGCTGAAGCATCATAAAGAAATGACCCTACTGAAAGATGAGATCTGAACTATGCTTCATCAGAAGGCAGGACTGTAACCTGGTGTACAAGTCTGTTAATTACAAATCTTTCACATTAAAAAGTAAATGAAACATATCATTTTCTAGTCACATCTCCATTAATTAATGGGAAAAAATAGGAGCTACAGAAACAAGAAGACAATAAGGCCTTGGTTTTGCTAATTAAAGCTACTTTAACATCACTTTAGTTACCTAGGTCTCACAAATTAACATGTGCAATAACATTTTTAGCAACTTCAGAACAGTGGCTGGAACTGTAAGCAAGACCCTACCATTCCCAGGCAATGATCTCTGAGGTAACCATGCATAATACTCTTCTACCTTACAGATGTGTCACAAGAATAATGAAAATGAGACAATAAACACTGATCAAACTTTACAAATTTCAGCATAAAAACCTAGAATGCACAACTTTCATTTTACCCATCCATCCTGATATCAAAACATCTTGTTTATTGTTTACGTTCTTACCATTTAAATCTAAGTATTTCCTCAAAAACCTTGTTATCCTCTCAGTATTGTTGTTTGATCACAAGTCACAAGATGTTAAAATGCAATGTCAGTCTCATAAAATAAAAGGTACAGCCAAGGTACAAACAGTATACCCAAACACCTGTCTATGACAACTGGCATAATGCAAATTAATAAAAGCAGTCAGTGTCAGTGATGCAGAAGAAAAGATGGAAGCCCTCAACTAGTAAATAATTTCAGTAAAGGGTAAACCAAACTGATCACATTACACCCTGTGCTGTTTTGAGCTTTATTTTATGTCTTTAGTCATTCTTTTTTCATTTTCTACTAGGTAAATATCCAAGAGTTGCCTCAAAGAGTAGTTTTCATTAGAAACCTTGGCGGACACTTAGAATATTTCCATGAAAAAGCTCTGCTTGTCCCTGGTAAAAAGGAAAACAGTTTTCATTAAAGAAAAGCTCCAGTTCCCCTTTGTTTTTTGTAAGCTATATGCAGTTGCATTTCTGTGCCTCGTGCTGTACACGAGTACAGAAAAACAAACAAACATCCTGAAACGCCTGAGCAGACTGAACCATAGACTGTAATAACAGAAGATGGAAGATGACTGAAGGGTTTTGTTTTACAGCTAACTTTTGAAACCAGAACCACATCTCTTCCTCAACTCTCACCTTCATTATTAAATTGTAATTTGGACTAGATTAAAGGACAGTGAAGCAGCATAAAAGGAGGGGTGGAAAGCTAGCCAAAATAAGCACATTTGTAAAGGAACTTACCTAGATGAAAGATTACTGAACAAATGAAAATACTGACACTGTTCCAGGCATATAAGATATACAGAAATCAGAGTGGAAGAAGTAAAACACTTCTGCAAATATGAGAGATGAGAAAGGTACTTTAAGAATGGAAAAAGAAAGGAGAGTAAGGACTTCTTTAACAAACAGAACATCTCCTCAAGCCATTTTTTTTTTAAATCAAGCTTTTATTACCCTTGGAAGAAATGGAAAGTAGTTTTAGGAGACATCTAAAAAATGTCTGTACTCTTTCAAGTTTTGGCAATTTGTTATTTTGTGTTGCATACATGCTATGTAGGTGCCATGTAAAATCTCATACCCAGGTATTAAGAAACACAATGTAATCAACAGGTAGATCATATTAAAGACCAAAAAGAGTGCATAAGATTTAAAGTCTAGTATTATTTGCACTGCAGTTATGCTGAGAATCTTCAGAGTCTCACTGTGGTAGGTCCTACCCCAAAACGCGGGTATGACTAATAAATGGGAAGGGAGGAGACACACTTACACTAAAACATCTGCAATTATCATAACAGTTTCAGAACAGCATCTGCTTCACCAGCTTTATAACCACCAATGCCCATCATCTGACTAGGAAGTCTTGTGGCAGGAGACATCAACACTAGGTAACAGCAGGTGTGAACATCAAAGCCAACTGATAGGATGTGAGCAAGCTCCTGGAGTCATCCACAACATATGTATGTCTGTGGTCGTTCAAATCAAGATCATGGGAGAATAGTGACAGCCATCCAAACCTGATGGCATTTCTATTAACCTCCGGGATAAGAGATTTATCAATGATAGCACTTCATTACTAGCTAAGTAATGATGCAGTACAGCAGGGAATGTCACATTGTGGTAAAATACGTCCAGTTGTTTGTTTGGACATGGATTTGTGTTCAAATACATATTTACACAGATTAATAAACATAACCAGGTAAGTTCAACAATTCTTTAAAAAAACCAAACCACCAAACAGTCTTTCCTGTCTTTCCTAGGCAATTTTATTAAGCTCTGAAATCTAGTATTTTTTTTTTTTACTAACTACAAATGTTTGCATTGGTAAAAATTACCCAGGACTTTTCTAAAATTAAGTTGCAGCATTTGACCTCATGTGCATCCCAGACAATTAATTTCAAGAGCTGCCAAAATGCAATGTCATTTATTCTTCCTTTAGAAAAAAAAAATCAGCTTTAAATTTCCTTGACAACAAATCACTGATGATGGATAAGCCCCAAAGAGCATGTACTGGGTCTGTCTGGGATGGAGTTAGTTTTTTTCAAAGCATCCTGTATGGTGCTGTGGTTTAGATCTGTGACCAAAACCAGAGTTGATAACACATCAATTTTTCAGCTGTTGCTTGCACAGCACTAANTGAAGCAGCATAAAAGGAGGGGTGGAAAGCTAGCCAAAATAAGCACATTTGTAAAGGAACTTACCTAGATGAAAGATTACTGAACAAATGAAAATACTGACACTGTTCCAGGCATATAAGATATACAGAAATCAGAGTGGAAGAAGTAAAACACTTCTGCAAATATGAGAGATGAGAAAGGTACTTTAAGAATGGAAAAAGAAAGGAGAGTAAGGACTTCTTTAACAAACAGAACATCTCCTCAAGCCATTTTTTTTTTAAATCAAGCTTTTATTACCCTTGGAAGAAATGGAAAGTAGTTTTAGGAGACATCTAAAAAATGTCTGTACTCTTTCAAGTTTTGGCAATTTGTTATTTTGTGTTGCATACATGCTATGTAGGTGCCATGTAAAATCTCATACCCAGGTATTAAGAAACACAATGTAATCAACAGGTAGATCATATTAAAGACCAAAAAGAGTGCATAAGATTTAAAGTCTAGTATTATTTGCACTGCAGTTATGCTGAGAATCTTCAGAGTCTCACTGTGGTAGGTCCTACCCCAAAACGCGGGTATGACTAATAAATGGGAAGGGAGGAGACACACTTACACTAAAACATCTGCAATTATCATAACAGTTTCAGAACAGCATCTGCTTCACCAGCTTTATAACCACCAATGCCCATCATCTGACTAGGAAGTCTTGTGGCAGGAGACATCAACACTAGGTAACAGCAGGTGTGAACATCAAAGCCAACTGATAGGATGTGAGCAAGCTCCTGGAGTCATCCACAACATATGTATGTCTGTGGTCGTTCAAATCAAGATCATGGGAGAATAGTGACAGCCATCCAAACCTGATGGCATTTCTATTAACCTCCGGGATAAGAGATTTATCAATGATAGCACTTCATTACTAGCTAAGTAATGATGCAGTACAGCAGGGAATGTCACATTGTGGTAAAATACGTCCAGTTGTTTGTTTGGACATGGATTTGTGTTCAAATACATATTTACACAGATTAATAAACATAACCAGGTAAGTTCAACAATTCTTTAAAAAAACCAAACCACCAAACAGTCTTTCCTGTCTTTCCTAGGCAATTTTATTAAGCTCTGAAATCTAGTATTTTTTTTTTTTACTAACTACAAATGTTTGCATTGGTAAAAATTACCCAGGACTTTTCTAAAATTAAGTTGCAGCATTTGACCTCATGTGCATCCCAGACAATTAATTTCAAGAGCTGCCAAAATGCAATGTCATTTATTCTTCCTTTAGAAAAAAAAAATCAGCTTTAAATTTCCTTGACAACAAATCACTGATGATGGATAAGCCCCAAAGAGCATGTACTGGGTCTGTCTGGGATGGAGTTAGTTTTTTTCAAAGCATCCTGTATGGTGCTGTGGTTTAGATCTGTGACCAAAACCAGAGTTGATAACACATCAATTTTTCAGCTGTTGCTTGCACAGCACTAAGGCTTTATTCATTTCTCACACTGACCCCCCAGCAAGTAGGGTGGGAGGCAACCGCTCACCCAAACTGATCAAAGGGATGGGATATTTGATATCAGGTAACATCAGGCACAGCATAAAAAATGTGTGAATGTGTGCTGGGGCGTGTCTTTCCAAAATAGCCACTGCTTAGAGACTGGCAGTTCACCTATCTGCTAGTGGGAGTTGGTGAATGCTTGATTGTGCATCACTTCTTTTTATTTTTCCTCTTTACTTGTTAAACTATCCTTATCTTGACCCATGAGGTTTTCTTGCTTTTGCTTTTCCAGTTTTCTTCCCTATCCCACTGGCAGGGGAAGTGAGCAAGGGACTGGTGGGTCAAGGTATCACAAATCCTCAGAACTGATGAGCTTCCTGTAGCAGTATCTATGCATTTGATGTTCTTCATATGGATCTTAATGTTCTTTGCACCAATATCACGGAGGGCAGAACATGCCCAAAATTTCAGTTTCTTCATGAGCATGGGAGCCCAGGCTGCCTTATCTGTCAAGAGACAAGCTGCAGAAGATGCTTATGGAGAACACCTCTTATGGAAAACTAGCACACACATTTTAAAAAATACTTTCTTCTATTTGTGGTGGTGGCCCACAAACACACACATGAGTAATCACTCAATTCAGAGAACTGAAAGTAGAGCAGAGACTTTCTGAATATACTGGCAATTCTGGATGCTCTGAGAAACCGTGTAATACTTTATGAATGTGAAACTGTAAAAATGTCCTTTGGAATCCTTAAATATTTTAAGATGAATACAGTTTTATAACCATGCCGCAGGGGCTACTTCCAGGGCCCCTGCAGGCTCGGACAGTTTGTCAAATCCATTATCCAGACATCACTTGTTTATAGGCACAGACACTGTTCCCAAGGCTGTTTGCTGAACTTCCTAAAATAAAAGCTGGGTTTTGATGTGGTGATATGCTGCCACTCCATCACTTCTTAGACTTTAGCTCTGTAAAATCTTTTCGCTTGGAAGGTGCTCTTCTACAGACAATCACTTCATCTTGAAAGGATGAGCTGGGAGCAGGATTTCCAATATCCATGAACTCAGTCATTGTCTTACAAACATCTTCTCCTGGGGACTGCTCTTGGAAGGATGCAGCACTGAAGGGTCTCTCATTGGCTTGCCCTGTCCATGACAAACACTCTGCACCCCTAGACTGTCTAAGAAATCATCTTTTATCTCCAAGACCTATTCACACTGGCAAAGACAGAGAATATTTACACCCATTACGTCCTCCTAGATTGCAGCAAATAGCAAGGAGTCATAGAGAAAGGCAACACCCTTCCTCCACTGTGACAGCCATGGTGCCAAAGGCAACAGAGGTGTCATGTAAAGTGAATGCCATCAGCAATGTGATGTGAAGTTCTGGAGCATGAGTCAGTGTTACCTGCTGCTCAGATGCCCTGACATATCCTGGATTCTCTGTCCAATATAACCTGGCACCATGGGTTGTGCCAGCACTGGTACTGAATGCCATGGTGGTTCACAAGGATCAGATAACAACATGCCATATGGAGGATCAGTGTCCAAAATGTTTCTTTATTGTTATTTGCCTGTGATACAGCCCTGGGAGAGAAGCAGAAGATACCAACTATACTACAGCACCTGTTGCAGGTCACCAACGTCAGAAGCTGCATGAGCACCACTGGAAAATATTCATGCTTCCAGTTATGGGAGGTGCTCACTACTCCTCCAGATGACCTTGATCACTGCCTTGTTTGTTGATGTGGCCTTCACCCCTGTGAAATCTGTGACAAGGGACCTAAGCCAACAGACCCAGGCTTATAAAAAATATTGAAAGCTCCCTGTGAACAAGGAACTAGCACTAAGGCTGAGGAAACATGTGAAGATGTTTAGCCCTCTGTTCATCTGATACAAAGCAAAAGTGGCAGCAGTAGATGTGTGGACTATTAGAAAGTCCTTATATTTGGACGCATAACACCACACACCTCCACACCTGAACATTAATGACAGTTATTGCTTAAAATTAAACCAATCAATTTTGAATATATGCATGGAGAAATAAAAGGTTCTGACAAACCCTATTTCTGAAAAACTGTTCATGCTGACTGTTTCTCTCTTTCAAACCTATTTCTAACATCTCCTGTAAAAACTTGACCCTAACGTTCAGAAAACAGAAAAATCAAGACCCCTGAACACTTCAGTGTTCACAGGCTAAAACTACAAGGAAAGGAGAGGCAAACAAGGGTAACCCAGGAAAGACACAAGAAATGTTAAATCAAGTATGTCCACATTGCAGTATCCACTTAGACAGCATTTAATTTCATGACAGTAAATACCCTCTATCTCACAGCTGTTTCAGCGGTACTCTTTACACTACAAAAAAAAGTTTAGTGTTAAAAACTAATTCAGTGGGGGAATTTTTTGGTTTTCATGAGTGGCACCCAGACCATCATAAAATATAACGGTTTATTTTATGCAAAATGATACATTAACATCACCAATACTACTACAGCTTACTGAAAGAGATGAATGTGCCCACAGAGAGTTCAAAAGGAGAGTTGGATGTCAACTGCCTTAGAAATATGGAAAACATAACTGGAGAGGTAGAGGCAACTACAAGTATTCTTCCCACAAACTGAGTAAGATGCTACATGGAAGAGGATTCAAAACTCTTTTCAAAGGTGGAAATGACCTAACCACTAGATGGAATATCCCACTGTGAAACAAAACCTGCCCTGAGAGAACCACACCCTGATTGTTTTTGAAAGGAAAAAAAGTAAGCACATGTATTTCACGCATATCATGGCCTGCTACTGCCAACACGTGGTTGGTCACACCTGCTTCATTAGATGACATGAATACTAATTTGTCAGCAGCAACAAAGTTTATTTATAATCATCTTGAAGTGTACTGGACATTCTGCTAGTAATAAAATGCAGCGAATAAATCAAGCTATATGTCAGAATAAAAACAAATATTGTGCTGTATAATTTATATATTAGTCATTAATATCAATAAATCTATTCTACACACCTATGCTGCAATGTAGGCTGTAAACTGGTGAGTTGTCTGGAAGTGGGTAAAAACATATTTCAGAATTATGAGAGAAACAGATCAGATGGTGAACAGCCCGGGAAATAACAGGCCCAGAAGGAGAACTTAAGGAATTGCAGATTGGTAAAAAAATAAGCAATATTACTGATAAGAGAAAAATCCATCTGTCTTAGTTATGGAGTGACTCAAACAGGAAATTAACATTTAACATTAACTCCATCAACTCTTACGTTCCATGGAACTAAGACAGAACTGATAGTGCTCACTGTGGGAAGAAATTAATTATATTAGCTTATTGTTTTGGCAGATGACTCAGGGTAATGACCAGAGGGTTCAACTTCAACTGGAAAAGCACATCAAATCCATCACTGGAAGAGAAGGAATTCCATGGACTGTAATAAAGAACAGTGGGAACAGAGAATTTCTGAACTTTGATAAATCTTACAAGCCACAAAGAAATTAATTATCAAAATGTGGAGTCTTCAGAGAATAAAGGATTTGCTTTAAGGTGGATGCAGGAAAAATACCTCAGAAAACAGCATGCTGGGGGGCGGGGGAGAGGGAATAATTGTTAACAGAATTACAGTAAGGAAAGATGCCAAAGGTTGGCAAATAACTCTGATCTAACTTAGAAGAGATTAGTCATGTCCAAACAGGTATGCAGAGGTTTCTTTTTCTTTTAAAACCAAACAAAACCAAGCAAAACATAACTGTAAAGTACAGCAAGCTATTCACTTACAACTGTAGTGCTATTAAAGAATCATCCTCATCATATTTAGTAAAATCACACACATCAAAAAAGAAAACAATTCCAAAAAAAACAACTGCTAAATAAACCTAGGATGACAAACTAGACAAAGAAAACAGGCAAGCAGCAGCAAGAAGTGATTTAGATATCTTTCAAATAGTAATAAAACACCGGTCATGGACCAATTGCATTTCATAGTTTTCAAAGAAACTTGCCAGAATATCAAAATATAAATATCCATTACAAAAATCAGATCAAATCAGGCAACACTATGATGCTGCCAAAATACTCTTGTGCTTAATATTTGAATTTGCTACAGCTCAGTTAGACACAGAATATGAGAAACTGAAGTGGCCAAGTTTTTGCCGAATACTTCCTATTCGCTTCCTCCTCAGCAGTCACAGTGAGTACCTCCATAACATGTAATCATCACTCAAATACCAGAATGCAAGCCCTCAACTATTATTAATCCTTCCAATGCTGCCCCACTGGTTTAGCAGCTCGTGGGACATTCTTCCAGCCCCAGCAGCCTGCCAACTCCTGATGCGCTCACACACAGCTCCTGAGCACTGTACCATAAAGTGGGAAGAAAAGAGAGATATCCCATTTAAATAAGGCTTGTTTGGGATGTAGAGCATTCATAAAAAAATGTTTAGGTCTAAATTAAAAGACAGTTTCACGTACTAGTAAATATTTATAACAGACTCCACTTTTTGCTCATGTTTTCAAATTAGAAGTCTCGCTATCAGATTGTATTTAGCATTTACAGAAAAAAAAGGACTTTTTGCATAACAAAAAAGGCTAAGGCTTGACATCTGACTAGATTAAGTATGTGCTGATTTTCTATGTTTTTTTGAATTTATAAAGACATTCTTAGCACACTAGCACACATGTAAAAGTTTTCTGGAATATGATTCTCATTTGTTTTGGACGTAAATTTATAACAGTCAAACATACTTATTAACTGTGCTTTGATCCAGACACTGATGCTTACGCTAACAAATACTTCTTGAAAGTTAAGATGACAAGTCAGGTATCTTGACAGAAAAAGCTGAATGTAGGCTTCAGGATTTTTGGTTTGTTCTTTTTACTAACTGTAATGAGTCTGTAGAGAGTACTATCATATATCTACTTTTTTTTTCCTTTTGTAGTGAAATATAGTGAAAACATGAGATCTCTCCCACAGAACTTAGCTTACTCATAAATTTATCTTACATAAACAACTAAAACTCTGTGTTAAAGCTATTTGCTCTATCTTACCTCAAAAGGTGCCTATAATAAAGATTTCTATTTGTCCCAAGCAAGGAAGATATCATCTAGATCTTTCTTAAAAATCGGTTAGTTCAATTACCAGTTGCTCCAAGCCACAGATATATAGCACGAGATAATGCTAACAATGAGACAGACTCACAAGAATAACAGTACAACTTTGGCTGCCACTGGGGTTCTGCTTTACCAACAGAGAGAACAGAAACCTCCATGATTCACATTTGTTAGAACTTCAAAGCTGAGCACTTTCCTGAAAACATCAGCAGATTTCATCCCAAATATATGAGAGCCTTCCTGAAGCCCTGGTCATGCTCAATCCACAACAAATGAGACCGAAATGATTATCACAGAATCATAGAATGGTTTGAGTCGGAAAGGACCTTTAAAGTTATCCAGTCTAAGCCCCCTGCAATGAGCATGGATATCTTCAACTAGATCAGGTTGCTCAGAGCCCCGTCCAACCTGGCCTCGAATGTTTCCTGGGGTGGGGTATGTACCAGCTCCCTGGGAACTTGTTCCAATATTTCACCATCCTCACTATAAAAAAAAATCTTAATTTCATCTAGTCTAAATCTGTTCTCTTTTAGTTTAAAACCATTACCCCTGCTAAAAACTTTGTCCCCATCATTCTTCTAGGCCCCCTTTAAGTACTGAAAGGCCACAATAAGGTCTTTTGGAGCCTTCTCTTCTTCAGGCTGAGCAACTCTAACTCTCCCAGTCTTTCCTCATAGGAAAGAAGACAGGTCCATGTCTTTCCTGTGCTGAAGCCTCCAGAACTGAACACAGTGCTCCACACTGAGTCTCACCAGAACAGAGCGGATGGGCAGGATCATCTCCCTCAACCTGCAGGCCACGCTTCTTTTGATGCAGCCCAGAGTATGGTTGGCCTTCTGAGCTGTGAATGCACATCGCCAGCTCACATCCAGCTTTTCATCCACAAGTGGCCCCAAGTATCAAGCTTTTCATCAGGAACCAGGCATCCAATTTCATGTGAATAGATTGATCACCTGCAGGACTGTCTCCTATATTGTACTTAAAATACACCCCTGTGGAATGTTTAGAGGCCTCTCACCCTTTTTTTTTTTTAATTCTTCACCTCATACACACCCTTTACATTACACAAGGACTATAAAGCCTGATGAGTTCCACTCTGAAATTGCAAATGATATGTATTCATTCAGAGCCTTTGAAAGACGCCAACATTTTTTTTGTCTTTTGTGCTGTTATTTACTATTTGCATACAGAACTATAGTCAAAATCAGACTGCATTATTCTAGACACTTAATAAACACACAACCCAACCTACCGCAGCCTGGGAGAGATTACTCAGTAAACACAGAAAAAAGGTGTGAGAAAAAGATTTCTTATTGCCTAAACTGAAGACAGATAAGGTTGCCTCCCATTAAGTAAGTGAAGGAATCCTGCCTTAAACCAGAAAAATCCCATGAGGTCAAGTCAGAATACGTCTACATGGTGGGATGAGGCAGACATGTGTTCAATGTGTCCCAAGTTTATATTAGCCAGGTAAAACAAGTTCTAGTTTGCAAGCCATGTCACTGTCTTAGGTGCTGTGTCTGCACATTTGACCTTTCAGGCTGAATATGTGAGCTTATTCTCAGTGCTGTAAAAAAAAATAATCAGCCCAATCAATTAATAGTGTATGTGTCTGTGCTAGCTCTACTAGCCCATCTATGTTGCTTCTATACAGAAGGTACCCTGTTCCTAGACAACTTCTAAGCCAGAAAGACTGGACATGCATAAAACTGTACCTCTTCTTGCAACCTAGTCCGCACAGGTAAGAATACAGAGCTAACACCAAAGATAACATGAGGGCTGCCACCTCAGCAGTTCTACTAAATTATCTACAGTGTTACAGAGTCAAAATTATTTAGAAAAAACAAACCAGACAATTTCTTCCTCTTCGCCAAGTACACAAATATTCTTCAAGTAGAAAGAGCTACCCTTCCACTTCAAGGAGAAAGAGTAACCCTTTTGTTTCCATTCCTATTTTCTTCCCTACTACTTCAGCTTTTGCACATAGCTAAGGGAAGTCACAAAAATGCTTCAACAGGGGAAAACAGGTAAGTTTCCTCATACACCTACAGGTGTCCTCCCTACACCAAGGAGTATATATTATTTGTACTTTATCTGCAAATTGGTAATCATGGGTGAATCATCAAAACATTCCTCTTGAAGACAGAGATGGCACTATAATGTTACAGACTCTCATTAGTAATCATATGGTTTGGTTTTATGTCAAACATGCTTATACTGTCCCAAAATTCTAAATATACGTTCTGTCACACGAATTACCAGTTACTCACTAAATGATTCATAAATGGCACAGGATTCCCAGCCAAGGGTAGGAAAAGGTGACAGCACTGCTAATCACAGAGTACCTCCCTGGCTGTTGTAGAATGTCCACCACGAAATCCCAACTGGTGGTTTCAAGGAATTAAAATTACAGAAACCAAAACAAACAGTAAAACCTGATGGAAGTGAAGTAAGAAACTACAGACACACCCTGCAAAAGTCCACAGGTTCACAACGACACTTGGTGTTACCTTGTACTTATCAGTGCTGATTCTCCACAAGTCCTTAATTTTTACATTAACCTACTACCAGACATATCAACAGTGTTCCTGTGTGACAATGAAGGCTACCTGTCCAACTTCAGTACAAGTGTAGAAAATGGTGTGAATACAGAAAACAGCTACCAAGACGCTTAGCTGCTAAGGCATGAGGTACAAGGAGCAAATGGAAGAGTAGTAACTATCTGCCTAACAGGAGCCAACCCCTCCCAAGTGATGCACAGGGATGAACCAAAAGGAGGATACAAGCTGCAGCGTGAGGAATTCTGATTAGACCTGAGGATAAATTTTCAGAGTCTTCACAGATAAGCTGTGGAGTCTCTGTCCATGCAGATATTCAACACTTGACTAGACAAAGACCTAAGAAACCCAATCTAACTTCAGGGAGGGATCTGACGTCACCATAGTATCTGCCTTCAGTGAGTAGACAGCTGAAATGAGCTCCCAGAGGCTTCCTCCAACCTAAATCAACCAATTTTGTAACTCTAGTGCAATGAGGAGAGCACTGTGCAAGTTTTTCTGCCAGGAAAAAACATACAACCTCCTCACTTCCCAAAAAGAAGCCTCTCCTCACAAGTCCATACACAAGACTTGAGAGATTGTGTTGGGGCACTTATCCCTGGCCACAAAAGAAGGGACACATGGAAAACGATGTTTCACCACCAGGCCATGCAACATGAACTTTTTTTGCTCAGCTTTTATAGCCTGCTCAGGCTCTGTGAGCTTGGGCACTGATCCTCACCAACCTGAATGGCATTAGACAGTATTCCTGACTTACACACTTGCCTCAACAGCAGCACCACAGTTGTGGTACTAGCAACAGCCCAAACTACTCGAGAGACAATATAACAGCAGCTTAGAGAGATGAAATAGCAACTACAAAAAAGTTAGTTAAAGGATGCACTCTCTGCCAACAATTCTTCAAGTATTTATGGAGTGATTCTAGCAGTAGGAGTGCTGTAATTAACATCAGGTATCCTTAAAGACATTCATTTAAAACTTAGTTGCGTTTGGGTTTTTTTTAATAACTATTTTATCCATTTCAGAATTATTTTATTCATTTCAGAATTTCCAAGTGCAGCTCCAAAGTGAGGCTGAGGAAAGATGACAGTACTTTTGCACTCTTGGAAATAAAAGATATGGTCACAATGATAATTTCTTTTGTTTAAATTAATACTATGCTTCTTTGCACCAAAGGAGACAATTAATCCATTATGTTGATCAGTCTTTGTCTATCTTTGCCTTCATGTCTTCAAGGAATACTGAATAATCAAATATTTGATGACAGATTCTGTAAATTCACAGTATGTGGCTGCATGAACAAACCTGTGTGAGAAAGTAAACTGTCCAACAGAGTGTTTGCTAGATGTAAGAAGTGACTAATGTAAGATAGTATATACAAAGATACAGTGTTATCAGATACACTACCTGCACACAAAGCATTAATGATTTTTTCTTCTGTCTGTTTCGAAAGCTAGAGAAGGGATTTCTTCCCTTGCACAGAAACCTCTGATTAGAGAACAGCTCCTCATGTTTTTATTCTATTTTAAAATGCAAGCTACTAAAAGAATAAATGTCTAGTATTAACAGTTCACATCTTCTCCATTGTAAGAGCCCATCTGCAGTAGTCTTAACTTTTCCTAAGCATTGCCATTTTAGCTAAAATTCTGCAAATAAGAAATAAGACCCTAAGTCAAGTAGTCTACTCTCCCCTTTCTCCCAGTTTCTGTACTTGCTTTCTGTAATCACATCTGAAAGGTTTGTTTTCAGTGTCTTTCCTGTGATCTGCTCAGCTTTTCCTAGGAAACACAGCAGAAGTGGGATAAATCCCAGTTCCCTGAGGAAACATTAAACCTCTTAACTGCAATCAACAGAATAAGACAGGAATTCTGCAGAAAATTAATCTTTAAAACCAGATTGTTTGTGAACATGAAGGTGCCCTGAATTTGCATATGAAAAATAACAACATGGTTTTTGAAGCTCTCTGCACCTGAGCATGTCCTGCATGAATGCATCAGTCTGTTGACTCCCCCTTATCAGGTAACACGGATGGAATTCAACTGCCAAAATTCACATGTTGGAGATGTCGCCTTCAGGCTGCTTTTAAAGTCTATAAGGAAAAGCTGGCACTTCTAAGCTGCAATTCATTTAGCCTGTTTTAGACACTCACCTGAGGGTGAGATGAATTGCACACCAGACGTGCCCATTTGCCCTCCTTGATTATAAAGGGAATAACCAGTTCAGATGTAGTATCTGAAATTAGAGGACATGGATCCCATCGTGTACTAGCATATGAAGTGAGTAAAACTATTAACAGATTTTTTTTTCTGCAAATGCTGTCCTGCTTATGCCTGAGGCCATCCCAAGTACAATGAAGCATCGCTCTTCTGTCTACTCCATGCAAGCAGAAACCAACTAAAGAACAAAGGCTGAACTGCTTGATGCAAATCTCGAGAGGGTGAAAAGGGAGGGAAAGAGAGGACAGAATGTTGCAGGAACAAGGGAATGTGACAAGGAAAAAAGGAAGAGATAAGAGGTAGTGTTAAGAAAGAGTAGAGTGAAAACTACTGTTTTCACTTTTAGACAAATGGCAGTCACTGGGTTGGTATGTATTCAATATTTAATATTTTGTTAGCACTCCATGCATTATTAAGTGCCAACTGTATGTACCTCCATTCAATATGAGCTTTTTTCTTGTGCACCTTCCTGGGTGGTTTCCACAATGGTTTTGTAAAATAACGATTTCTCAAAACAACTTTATATTTTTATTTGTCACCATTGTGAAGCATGAGCAGTCCATGAGCAGGCTAGAACTTATCTTTTCACAACAGTCCTTGTTTTAATAGACATTTACCTATTCAGTACAGAACTCCTATCATCTCAATGGAACCCTGCAATACTATGGATCAGATTCACCTAAATACAGTAGGGTACACCATCTATCCAAAATAAACATGCAACAAAGGTAGAAGTACCCCCAAAAGAGAAAAATTTCCTTGACTGTGAATGGCATGAGACTATTGAATCACTTTATTTATTTATTTATTTACTAAATTTATTTTTATAGTATATATAAAATATATACTTTTTTCTATTTATTTATTTATTTAAAGTATATTTATTTAGTTTTTTACTAAAAAAGCCCCCATGAATAAAGTCAGGAATTCTTCTGCCCCACAGAAGTCAGGAATGAGATCCAACTCTTCACCATGATCTACCCTTCCAATGACATCCAAGCAGGATGATCGGGAAGGTACCAACAGTCCTACTGGTTCAGATTATTTAGACTGTCATTTGATTTTAAAAGGACAAAATGAAAAGGAGAGCATTCTTCACACTGGTGTTTTCACAGCCACCAAACCCGCAAAATTAGCAACACAGAAACAGTAGCCAATGTCAAACTCATGCAGGAGAGACAGACTACTAACGTCCATGGCACCGATGTCATTACAAAAGTTTTACAGAATGGTATTTTTTACCTCTTAAGAATGCAAACAAAGTAAGTGAATGTTTTAGCATGCCATCCCCCTTATCTTATACTATCTTTTTAGAAATGTATTTTTTTAATAAGCACTAATTTCCTCACTAGGTCTCAGTTTAGACAAAATCTGAGTACAAACTGCTCTGCATTAAATTATTTGATCATGATAGTTTAAGAGGACTTATTTCCTCTATAAAATAAAATTAAACTAATAAAGCCTTTTACCTAAGGCATTACGCTTACACTGTACAGTACTAAGAATTATACTGCAAATGTAATTACTCTTTTCCATTTCCACCTCCCATAAAGTGCAATGAAGAACATCTGCAGATGCACAAATTCAGTCTTGCAAAGAACACAGGTGAGCAATTCCATCTATTCTTTCAACCAGATAATGCACAAATGTAGAGTTACACACATAAAATACACTGAATTGAGGACTCATGTTTTACTGTTTAACACAGTTGACTATATGAGAGTTTTCTATTTTGTTCTTGTCAATCAGTCAAGCTACTAATGTCCTGTATTATTCTAAGCTTGTTTTTTCACAGAAAAACTTTTGAAACATTTTTTCCTCATCTTTCTGCAAAACATCATGTTTCACACAGGCTGTGAAGAACAGTTCCTTCACCTCTTCTAATACAGAATTCACATAGAAGTAACTGAAAGAATATGAAAGAAGGGAAGAGACACCAGATCTTGGCCTCACTACCACTTTCTCCAATCACAAACCAACATTTCTTCACATTCAGCAGTCTCCTGAAGGTGTGAGTTCCTCTCCAGTAAAAGGTACAATTATTCCACAGTCTAACTTTCCTTGGATGTAGCCTGATAATGTTTGTCTTTGCTAACTGAACCCTAATTCACTTTTGTTTGCCTGTCAAATAATTGTAGAATAATAGTTACAAAGGTTTCTTTGCCTTCATGTGTTTAGTATGTTGATGAACATGTGTTGAGTTGAATTTAAACAGAGGAGAGGAAAGTTGTTTAAAAAATAAAGACTGTTGCTGATGATCGTAGCTCAATACAAAGGCCAGCACCAAATAATCAGTTGAAATTCAGGAAGTAATAAGCAGCAAAAATGCCCTTTTTCTTCATGGTGATGACATTGACACATTTTGGGCAAGAATCTAACTATTGTCATTTATGTGTTAGCCAACTCATAAATACTGAGGGATTGAAGTAACTTGCCTGGTCTTGACCATCAAATACCAAAAGCTCCAGATTCACAGAGTAGCAGACTTTGTAAGAAAGATTGCTGTGCAATCACACCCCAAAGATATACAATCTTGTTTGTCCTCACGTAGTCAACTTGCTGCTTCGAAGTTCAAATCCAAGTCATCGTCTTAATTTTTAAAATGTCCATTGGGTGGAGATAATTCAATGTCCAAGACTTGTAGGGACATGAATTCCAAGGGATCAAGTAAAAATTGGCTTCTTAATATGGTGCAGTTTCCTACAGCATGATGACAACTATCATTCTTCTTCATTCTTTTCTTTTACTGCACGTTCTTCTGTGTAGAGGCTCCACTTGGTAGCTATTCTCTCTGGGAAAGAGATTCCACAAGCTTTTGCTGGAAAAGGAGACCAGAGGAGTTCACCTGGCTTCCCTCATTTAATGCCAAACACTCACGAAGAGAGGCAGCAAAAATTTCATAAGACAACAAAAACTTCATCGAGGCAGGAGAATCCATGCTTGAAGCCTTAAGTCTAAAGCAGCTGAGGTGCTTGTTTGGTTTTTATAGTAAGATTTTTTTAATGCCATATTGGCTACTGCCAGTCAAGATAAGTAACTAACAGCAAGGAAAAGTATTTGCTACCTGGAAAAAAAAATACAACAAACTAGATATTTTTTGAGCTGAGATATTATATAAATAGGTGTCTTCAAACTGCCAGCTGTCATGCTAGTTATATGCTAAATCATGTCTCTCTCACAGAAAAACTAATGGCCATTTACTAAGCATCTCAAATTTTCAAAATCACTGTTAAAAGTATACCGGTATTTGGCCTGTACAGCATTCTTACAAGTACGTATTACAGCCTACCATTCATATAATAAAAGTTAAATACTTCAAACAATGTCTTTTGAGAAATGCTACTACAATCTTCAACATCTTTTTAAAAGTATTGATTTTTTTTTGGCTGTGTATTAAAGGCTTTGATTCTTTGATTTTTTTATTTTTTTTTTATGAAGAGGAGGGTAGAAAGATACACAGGCAAGAGAAGTTTGTGCTCTGGGAAGCTGGCTGACTGCAGGTGGTGACATACACGTGTATTTCCATGTACTGAAGCACAAGCCCAACCTGTTATCAATAGCAGAAGGATTGGTTCCCTGACTAAAAAGAAAAGAAACAGTATTTTGCAACAGGAGCTACAACCCTATCGCTTCAGAAGCCTTGTAATTATTAAATGCCATTTTCATTTTAGGCACAGAACTTCTGTGTAGTAAAAAGTTATTCCAATTTTCTCAACTGTGAGAGCTGAACCCCTACCCTCATACTGCATTTCTGGCTTGGCTTTATAGACCTAGCAAGGTATCTGTAAGAAAATGGAACTCACTCCTAGATTAAAGACTTGTCCCACTTTTCTCATCATTAATTTGGCCACATCTAGATACTCTGCTCAGTTTTAGGCCCCCTCAACACAAAATAGATGTTGATAAACTGGGTGAGTTGAACATAGGGCCCCAAAATGTTCAAGGGCTGGTGCTCTTGTCCTGAGAGAAGATGCTGGTTCAGCCCAGGGAAGAGGTGGCCTCAGAGAGGACCCATCATCTGCTTGCCAATATGCATACGAGGGTCAGCACAAAGAGCCAAGGGGCTTTTCAGCAGTGTGTGGCAGGAAAAGCAGAAGGCATAAACTGAAAGAAGAGATGTTCCAATCTTGAGAAACTTTTTCACACGCAGGCAGTTGTTTGCCCCAAGTTGTTGTGCACTCAGTGTTCTTGGAAGACTTCAAAACTCAACTGGACACGGTCCTGAGCAACCAGGGCTTGACCTCAGAGCTGACCATGCTTGGGGCTCTCTTCCTATTTCACCTATAGCATGATCAGCTTCCATTTTGTCTGGGTTTGGAAGACAGAAGAGGGGTCTGTTCTTGGTTGAGGTCACCTGCAGCATCACCCTGAGCTTGGTGACTCAACAGCATCACACATTTCCTGGTTTAATAGTTCTGAAAAGTTCATTTTCTTTTTCCTATAAATATAAGCTTTTAAAAATCATTTTAATAGAAGATCTTGGTGTTCAAAGTTTTCAATAATACATTTCAACACCAAATACAAACATCATTAGACTACTTCAGTCACATTCAGAGATCTACATGATATCTATTTTTAGGCAAATACTAATGTTTTCTGTATAATTAATACCCTTGTACATAAAACCACGCAGAACCACCTTCTGTAACTCAGATCTCTCCGTCTGAACCAAACACTTGAGAAAGAAATAACTTCTAAATGTATTTTTTTTAAATTAAATTCAGGTAGCACAGACACCTCCTCACTACCTGGGTGCCACTGTTAGAATCTGAGCAGTACTAACCAAACTAATTCCTGACATTTCCCCAACCTCAACATGCCCTGTTGCCAATTACCTTCCCCTTGACACGCTCTGCCGCTCAGCTGTCCTGGTGTCACAGAATCACTAGGTTGGAAAAGACCCACAGGATCATTGAGTCCAACCATTCCCATCAATCTCTAAACCATGTCCCTCAGTACCTCATCCACCCGTCATTTAAACACCTCCAGGGAAGGTGAATCAACCACCTCCCTGGGCAGCCTCTGCCAGTGCCTGATGACCCTTTCGGTAAAAAACATTTTCCTGATGTCCAGCCTGAACCTCCCCTGGTGGAGCTTGAGGCNTGAAGCCTGTTCTCCAGCCCCTTCACCAGCCTTGTTGCTCTTCTCTGGACTCGCTCCAGAGCCTCAACATCCTTCTTGTGGTGAGGGGCCCAGAACTGCACACAGGATTCAAGGAGCGGTCTCACCAGTGCCGAGTACAGAGGGCGAATAACCTCCCTGGACCCGCTGGCCACTCCGTTTCTGACACAAGCCCAGATCCCTTCCCGGCCCCCGGGCACAGGGCTGTCACGGTGCTTCCCCGGGCTGCGCGCAGACGGTCACGGCTCAAGGGACACTTCTCTGGGGAGCAGCAGCTTTGGAGCGCACCGTAGGAAAAGCGGCGCCGAGCCCCCGTTCCCCCTCCCCGGGGCCATGTCGCGCCCGCAGCCCCGCCGGGGCTCGCTCGGGCTCGCGGCGGGCATGGACCGGGGCGGCGGTGGCGCCCGCCCGCCCAGCCGTATGCGTTATAAGAGGGCGATCCCCTCCCTCGCTCCCTCCTTCCCTCCCTCCCT
>WAAB01002253.1:0-31901 GCA_013389865.1 Piaya cayana
ATAGAACACAGCTTCTCTAAAGAATTTCTAGTTTTAAGAGACAAACTGGGACAAAGCAAAGAAACATAATAGGTTTCACTTTGCGAAGACATTCCATGAGATGTGGTTATGGTAAAAACATTTTGAGTAACTAATATTTGAAGTTCATGACATTCATTAGACAAAATCCATAAAGAATTGTTTAGCAGCTGTTGCTCTAGACAAAATCATGCAATTACTGTGTTTTATGTGGCCTAAAGATCCACACAAGCAAGTCTTTCACTAACACAGTATCACTATTGCCATTACTTAGAGAAAATGCATTTCCTCTTGCTCCCTGTTTTCCCACTTTTAAAGAACCCAACTCACCAGTGATTCTAACACCGAAGTGTACAAGCAGAATGTTGGCTTACAGGCACTCAACCATCTTTATCACACACCTTTTAAGCTGCTCCTGACTCCAGCTATATACTGATCTCATATCAATCCAAGTGAGGATTACAGTGATCGGTAAAATAATAAAGAGCTTTTCAGTCTCAGAGCAACCAGGTATACAGCAGCTGTAAGGTTGGTTTTAACAATCCAGCAGGGTTATGAGACCTGTGTTGGGGTTCTAATCTAGATCCTGTAAGACAAATGTTTCCATTATAATGAAAAAATGCAAGTAGCAACCAAAAAAAAGTTATCCTGGTGTATAATGAACAGTACTAAATGAAGACTGAATTGACCTCTGGCTGCTAGAGATGATTTGTCCAACATTAACTTAGAAATTGGAAGAAGGGAAGAGAAAAAAGGAACATCAGCAGATGCTCTCTTTAAATATGCTATAAAATGAACATCTTGTTCTCCAGCATTCATGATCTATGACTACTGAAACGTATTAAGTTGCAGTTTCAGCAATAAGCCAATAAAACTGAAGAGACACGATCAAATTTTTCATTTATATCACTTTCTTCTACTTCTTCTGTATTTATTATGTATTACTGCATGTCCAGAGATCACTCTCCAGTTCTTCTAAATTAGAATAATCTTATTGCTTTCTTTTTGCCAGCTGAGATATTATATTTCATTAAGAAAACCCCAAAATATCCTCACTATACAGGCAAAAAACTTCTAGTTAATTTTACCATATTATTCAACAAAGTGTATGGATTTCTATATACATACTTAAAATTAATAGCGTTTAAAGATAGGCACGTTTACTAATTCTATGGATTTCTTCTACACAGTTTCTAAACCAGGTTCAGGGCATTGACACAGCATCCAAAAAACCCCGATTAAGACTTTTTTTTCTCCAAAAGAGCTTATGTTGTGGAAAAAGCAACTATCTCCTCTCTATTCTCCCCTCTGCCTTCTAAAATCTCCACACAAGACGTTGCTGCTATAACCCCCATTCTCCTGCCCCAAAAAGATGGTTTAAAGAACAACCACCTTCAGCAATGCATTCTTTTAATTAATTTCTTTTATTTTGTTTTATTTTAGCTGTACTGGCATATCAGAGTCTTTAATCAGTGTCCACATTGATTCTTTTGAACCATATGTTTAATTTTGTGCACACATTTGCTCTTATCCAATTAATATACTGGCTTTCATTTGACATCGATGATAATTATGGGGTTTAAAGGAGAAAATTAGCTACATTCTACTTTCCAGTTAACCAATACTACTTATCTCAAGGACTTATATATTGGCTTAAGTTCGTATATTTTTGGTCCTAGCAGGGCTCCTAATAGGAGACATTCACATTTGACAAAGTTAAGCTTGTGAAAGCTTTGAATTCATGCCAAGCATATAACCAAATCAGATTACGGTATCAAAATCCAGCCATTGAATAAAATGCATTGACAGATCAACCTAGTACATTTTCTGTCCTTTCATTTTTGTCTTGTTGTTATGTGTACAGCGCTGGAGTTCTTAGAGAAAAACGTTACCCTCTGAAAAGTTTGAGAGATTAACTTATTTTCAAAGCAGCATCCTATACACCCTTGTGTTTTAACCAGGCTCTAATAATGAATCATGCTGTACTATTCTAATAAGGTGAGCACCCTTGCCATATGTTTTTTTTTTTTAAAGAGAGGATTTCTCACTTATAGCTTAAATCTCTTCATTTTTCCATAGTGTAGAATATGACTTCAGGCAACAAGAAGGAAGATTTCATCAGATTTTGAAAGCCCTGGATCAGGCAGAGGAAAATCCAGCACCAGCTTCACCTCAGAAGCTACCAACCGATCATCCAGATCCAGAGAAAAAGGAGTTAAGAAGAAAAACAAAAAAGATGAAAAGGAAATGCTTCTGGTGGATTTGACTTCCTTATGGATCTTTTTACATTTCATAAGACACCAGAACAGGAAGAGTTTTCAGAGCACACACCTGAAAATGAGCTATTACAATATTGCAAAGCTAAAGAGTGTTTAATTAGAGCTTAAGAAAAATCAGAAGAATTGAATTCACTTAAAGATCTCACTGAATAAATACGCATGAAGATAATATTATCAAAAAGAAGTTATTTCTTTCAAAAGGAAGCTTATTCTTTTTTTCCAAGGATGCTTTCATATGCTTTGTAAAGACTTTTTTTTCAACTTTCAAAAAATAATAAGGTTTCAACCTCTGCTTTAAAAAAACTACGGTACGCAAAGCTATGGGTGTCACACAGTCTTCATTTCCTATTTATACGCAGCATGGACTAAAAGGAAATAAATTCATTGATCTTGAAACAAATCATATAATCAAGAAAAAAATCAGGGCAATCTATATAATTTAAACAAATCTTTTTGCACTGTTACTTAATATTTAACGACAAAAAAGAATATCTGGTTAGGGTTCACTCTATACTCTCAATGGTTCAATTTAAAAAGCAACCATTTAGAAGTTTCAGTCATTTAACAGACCTCTCTTCTAAGAATCACAGAATCATAAAACAAGATAATATCTTGGTAATTCTAGTCTTACCTCCCTACTAAAGCAAGGTCCAGTTAAGTAAATTTGAGTTTTGAATACCTCCAAGGACAAGAATTCATAACTCCTTGGGGCAAGCTGTTCCATTTTTTTCCTAACATCTAATCTGAATTTCCTGTCTTCTAACTGGTGTCTGTTACAACTTGCCCTATCCAAACACACCCTCAAGAAGAATTAGACAGATAACATCTCCCTCCTAAGCCTTCACTTAGAAACTGAACAAACCCAGTTTTTGCTCCCTCTCTTCACGTGTTACGTGCTGCAGCCCACTGCCCTCTTAGTGGTCTCCCTCTAGTACATGGATGTCTCTGATCTACCTGGAAGCCTAAAACTGGACATAACACCTCAGGTGTCATCATGCAGTTGTTGAATAAAGGGGAATTACCACTTTGACCACTGTCTTGCTAAACCACATGACCAATTTGTCCATTTAAGACCCATGTTGCTACACCAAAATATGCCAAGATGGGGAGTTGGGGACTTAAGTTATAAATAGGTCAACACATGATACAAAAAATGATCATAAAATAATATTTAATGAACTTACCTGCATAATACCAAAATATATATATATGCTGAAAAGTTTTTATCAGATGTCAAGACAGTTATTACGTTTCTTAAAAAATAGCTGAGCTACTAGCTAGCCCAGAATATACCAATGTAACTTAATTTAGGGTTGTTGATACCATTTTGATCATGAAAACAAGTTCAGCCCTTCATACAGGGGGCAGAGGAGAAAAGGTTTTCTGAAGCAAGTTCAAAGAGCACACAGTAAAGCCTGGAAAATATATATTATGTTCAGTGGAATGTACTGCAAACCTTTTCTTGGAAGTGACTCTGTTTAACTAGTTCAAATGGTGCCAGGGTGTTCAATAGCTCGATCCCTGGATCCTATTTTTCTAAACCATATTGTATTAATTGTGCAACGTTAGTTTAAAATGTCTGTCCACTTTTTGTACATTTCTCTGTTCTTTGAATTCTTAGAGTTAATTACACATTTGAAAGCACATTAAAAACAATTTTGCACAGAAACAATTTTGTCTGGGAGAATTAAGTTTTTTGATAAAGCTGTTCGTCATTTAGAAGACAGTACACTATGTGACATGGATTCATTTTTCTAAGTTCTAGAAGACTGACAGTTTAAAAAAAAAAAAAATTCCTGTGTTAAGATCAGTCCGTACCAAAATGAATGGCACAAAATTATTATCTTAAAGGGTATTTGGAGGAAAAGCCTTATGTGACTTATATCTAGCAAAAAGGATGCTTTTAGTGAGACAGAAAAGCTCTTCAGTAATAATTTGTGGGTATAACAGGTCAAAATTAAATTGTTACATCAGGAACGTGTCATCCTATTACACTGAAATACATATACTGCTTATGCTGCTATGCCAACACCATTGCCATTTTGCATTAGTATCTATAATTGATAATGAAGGATTTAGCAGTGCGTAAATGTTTCTGCCATATTAAAATAACATTAAGATTATTATCCTCAGTGGTAAAGGTGTAATAATAAGCAACACCAACAGGCATGACACTAGCAAAACCAGTAATTAACTTAATGTAGTGAACCAATTTTCAAAAATTTGTTATTGTATGGAAGTAATATTTTGCGAATAAGCACAGAAAAAAGCTCATTTTAAGCTGTCTCATTTTGAGTTTGCATATATGNTCTTCCGTATTAAAATAACATTAAGATTATTATCCTCAGTGGTAAAGGTGTAATAATAAGCAATACCAACGGGCATAACACTAGCAAAACCAGTAATTAACTTAATGTAGTGAACCAATTTTCAAACATTTGTTATTGTATGGAAGTAATATTTCGCAAATAAGCACACACAAAAAAGCTCATTTTGAGCTGTCTCATTTTGAGTTTGCACATATAATAAATACGATGCCTTCAATATTTTCAAAGAATCGAGATTATCCAACCCACAGTATCTTGGTTCACCACATGTCACCAGTCAATTCCTGAGGTCAGTAAAACTACGCAAGAACAGAAACACTCCACTAGGTTTAAGGATGTCCAACCACTGACAGCTGGCATAAGGCCTTAAGTCTTTCTTATGGCCTGAACAAACATCTACACATCTGAAAAACTGAACAATACTGATTTAAACGGTTACAGGTTTTTCATTTTAATATCTGACCCTGCTGTGATTCAGAACTGCAGACAATTTTTAATCCTTAATCTCCCAGCTTTTGTTTTCCGTATTCCTCAATTGGTTGTTTTTCAATTCTCTCTCAATCACTAAAGTATGGATTATCCATAGACAAATATGAAATTTGCTTTTCAACCTATGAACATGCAGCAGTAGGGAAACATTTGAGGTATCCAGGCCAGTCAACTCTCAGCTCCCAGTGCTACATGTTAAGAACATTCACTTGTGATTAAGTTCACCCCGTTCAGTGTTTTCTGATTCACCCCCTTCAAGACATCTATTATCCTTGAAAAAATATGACATTATAGTGCTGCTAAAGCACTGTCCTTCAGAAAGGTTGCTCCTTGAGTTCTCTGCCTCAAGACTTCAGTTAAACAAGAGATTATCTTCTTTTTGAGTCAGCAGTAGCAGCACAGCCAGCCAAGTTCTAAAATATATTATTTCAGATTCATACAAAAGGCTTATCTGAAACACAGACAGGAGAACAACTGGAGACTCTAAACTACGTGAAAATGTAATACGTAAGCACTGTTTTTAGTTTTATTGTTTAACGTTTTAAAGTATTTTTGTAATTATTTTTTAATTCATGCTGAAAGCAATACAAAATAACAGACATACACTTTGCAATTAATGATGTCAAGATTGGAAATGCAATAGAAGTTAGTTGTTAGAAGATAATAGTACCGGCTATAGATATTTCTCTGATTTAGAGAATTATGGTGTAGTGCCTAAAACCAGCTCCCAGAGAAGGAAACAAATGTTAAAAATACATACAAACATGCTCTTGAATAAAATTTAGAAAACCTACAAAATCCACAAATCAACACCATAACTCCATAAAATCACAGCTACTTAACAGCACTTGCACACAACACGCGGTGGCCTTCTCTGAAAGACATTTGATTGACAACTACAATATGCCTTTTCTAAAACATTGCACAGAACGTGGCATCTTCCACAATGACTATATTAAAATTGCTTTTTTACGGCGTCAACCTAACCTTCTTGAAAAAACAGAATGTATGAATAAAATGCTGATTTCTCTCAGAGATGTAACAGCAGTTCAGGTAGGGCTGTTACAGTGCCCCATAACTCTCTCCAGAAAGCCACAATGCTTAGTAATTATGCTAGCTTAGACAAAAAACCATCTTCCTAATGAAATGGATCATCTAATGTACGATTTCTAACTTTCTAAGTTCTTTAAATGTGATGTTTCAGGACTTAATAACAAAGTATATTCCAAATTTAGATTCCAAAGGAAGTGAACAATTGCTCTTTGGAAAAAGAATCACAAATGAATAAATAGTTTTCATGGAATCATTGTGCAGCTTTTCTGGATAGAGAAAGAATTTCCACTTGAATACTGAATAAAAAAGCTGTAACTTCTAGCTAGATCATGTGCACATTAGAATAGATCATATTCTCCAACCATGGCAACTCTGCAGAATGGTTCCTCTGGTCATTATTTCCCTGAACAGCATTTTTTTTTTTACAGAATTATGTGATCTAGAGTAGCTTTGGTTAACACAACACACTGTTCTCTCTTTTCAGAGTCTTTATTTGTACAATATCTTATATAAACACTGTCTGAAATCTTTTCTCTGTAACATAACTACACTCTTTTCTTCATGCTAAACTGATATTGTGAACAAAATGAAGTTGGGGAGTACCAAAGGAAAGATTTAAAATGTATATGATGGATTATGATATTCTTGTTTACCTCACCAATCCTGAAGTAAGTACTCTGTATTCCATGTTTTTCTATAAAGTTTCCTTCTATAATTACTGCAGTAGGACTTCACTGCACCACAGAGCCCTTCAATTGAAGTCTAAATTTCATAAAGTATTAAAGCTTGAACAGCCAAATTTCAGACAATAAATTTGTCCCTCTTTATTACAAGTTTTGAAGCACTTCTACAACTACAGTCAAGGTTTTTAACTATTTTTTAATAGTAAAACCAGGCCTTCAACTGCCAAACAGCACCGTGAAGGCAACGGTGGCATTTAAGTAACTCTTCTCTGCAGTAGCTGCAGAGTCTCAAATTACTTCGCCATCAACCACACTTTCTCCTGAAGGGATTATGTCCTTCTTAGCCTGACTCTTTCCTGTAATTACTGAACGAAGCTCACAGCATGGTGGTAACAGCTGAGCACAAGGCAGCATCTTCCCTCAGATTCAACTGGCATCGTACCAAGAAAAGATAAAGATAACATCAACTCAAACATCCTTTAACTCCTTGTCTATCAACAAGTTATTACAGAAGATATTGAAAAGGACACCTGACTATGGAAATTAACCTGCTTATCTTTGCAAGAGAGAAAAAAAAGAACCAAAAAACCCCCAGGTAAATAAAATGCAGTACTCTTGAAGAGTAGCCTTCTGTTCTCCTGAAAGTAAATGACAGATCTAGTCCAACTGAGACGTCACTCATATCCATGTAACATCTGTAACAGTCTAACTGCAGCTATTCCGTATGCCCCACCTGTACTCGCAGAGTTCACCACACTTCTAGCAACCTGAGCTCACCAAAGCATTCTGCAGAAGGCCATAATTCTTGACTACCTGCTTTGTATTTCAGAGATTAAGCATTCGGGCTTTCAACAAGGTCGACTCTCAAGAAGTTCTAAAGCAGGTCTGCACATCACCTGGGTGAGCTGAAGGTACCACACAGAGCATGAAATGAGCTTATTTAAACCAAAAGAATGTTTTCCTCATTACAATTTCTTCACATGTCACACCTAAGAGACAACTCTGATGAGAGATCTTGCCTCAGCTCCAGAAAAAATTGTACTTGGAATTCTTCTTTGGAAAACCACTAACACACTCAATACACATTTTGGCATAGGTGCTTAGGAGCATTACCAGCCTTCAGATGTCTGCATTTTAAAATTCGCACTAGATTTGATCATCTTTGATAAACACAGCTGAAGAAATTAAGTAGATATTGGGGAAAAAAAACCCAGAAAACAAAAAATAAAACCAAGCCATTTCAATTGACTGCAGCCAGATATTTCATAATGGTTTCCTAATGTTTCCTAATGATAAAAAATCTTTTTTGCAGGATTACTAGTTTCATTTTGCTTCCTCATTTACTGTTTACAGTATCCAGAATTACTCCTTAACAAACTGATTACATCAGCCATGACACATACAGAATCCTTTCTTGGCAAATACATTTTAAAACGCTGTAGAGAATGGGAAGGTTCACTGGGTCTCCATTCAAAACCTCTCGCTGTTATGAGCATGCACACGAGCCAGAAGGTTACAAACAGGAGGGTAACAGTTAAAAATATGATTTGTATAATGTGCAGATTCAGCACCACAGAGTTTCATAGAATCATAGAATAACCAGGTTGAAAGACACCCACCGGCTCATCGAGTCCAACTGTTCCTATCAAACACCTCCAGGGAAGGTGATTCATCCACGTCCCTGGGCAGCCTCTGCCAGTGCTCAATGACCCTTTCTGTGAAAAACTTTTTCCTAATGTCTAGAAGCAACCAGTTTGAAGCAACCAGTGGCAAACAGCTCCTCTGAACAACTCAGTTAGCAGGAGACTAATCATTAGGAGAGACATACTCTGACTGGTAATGACCTAAAACTGTTCTCTTGGGTTTCCAACAGAAATGAACAAGGAAACAAAATAAATTTTAGAAGACATGCTATGTACCTCTCATGGCCAAAGCAATCATATAAATGCTGCTCATGAGTTTGCAGAATAACTTAAATCTCTAAAGGCAAACTATTAATACACATCTTCTCCTAAGCGCACAGCCTGAAGGGCAAGTTCCATAACACCCACAGAACACAACTGGCTTGCATTCTCACAAATAGCCTAAATCAAGAAGAGTACTCATGACATATGTACTTAAATCAGAATAAATTGCAGAATCTGTCCTTGACTATGACTCTTAAACCATGGAATCACCACAAACATCTCAGGCCAGTGCTCAGCGCCAGCATGTCCCCAGATATTTTTCCTGTGCACACAGAGCATTATCTTCCCACTCCAGAAAGCCAGGAACGCTATTTGTTCCACAGAAACTGTAACCCACCAAAAACTAAAGCATGTGGAAAACCTGGGAGAAACAGAGCATTCACCAATTACTTATATAAGCAAATTTTTTTGTTTGTTAGTTTAGCTTTAGACAGACACTTTCACTTTAGACCACTAGAAACACTATTTTCAATGTTTTAAAATGTTTTTCAATGTGTTATGAGTGCTTGTAAAACATCTCTCTTTTACAAACAGCAATTAACTTCAGATTTAGTGGGTTTTTCTTTAAAGGATGCATAAATTTCACAGTATCCAACTACATTTCAAAAGGCAGTTGAATGAAACAAGAGTAAAGCTGTAGAACTTTTATTTTAAATCCACAAACAAGGACTCCACAAATGCTAAATTTGCTTTTTTTCAGGATAACTACAAAATTACTTTCAAAGCATTAAAAATGCATTAAAATATTACTCACAATTAAGGGATCATCTCGTCCCATTGTAATAACAGTTCTGTTCACCGTGCGTAATAACTGTACCATTATTTCTTGGATATGCTGATAAGTTGACGCCTGTAAATGAAAAAAAAAAATGCTTTTAGAATTAAATCCATATGTCTTGTAAAACAAAGAAAAAACATTATTCCCACATTGACAGTTCAAGTTCTATAATGTTATCACCCTATTGAAAGAACGACACCGACTCTTCTTGTTCATGCTGCTCCTTAGTTCCAGCACTTTGAGCAGAATACTTTAAGGTGCATGGTCCAGGTTTAGGCCTGTCTATCCCATAACTGGTTTTCCTTTTCAGACAGTCACTTCTCATTATTCAGTCAAGGGAATTGTGTTTTCCCAGTAACCCAGCCGATGACTTAACAGCAACACCCTGGTAACAGATGAACAAGGCAAATCGTATCATCACTCCCCACGTCTGCCGATGGCCCTTCGGGCAGTCTGGAGCTGAATAATACCCTTAGTTTTTGAAGGAAAAAAAATTCTTTATTTGACATGGCAGCTTTGTGAGGGCTCAGACCATAGTCTATTCCTTGGCCAAAGCACGGGGCAGTTTGTCTGTCTGAGACCACACTAAAGACCCACCACTTGCTCACACCCAGTTTTGAGTGATCTCTACAGCCAAGTGGCAAATACCCATCAGCTCACTTCAAGTGACAAGCACCTCTGGCACTCGGCCTGCAAAAGGACATACGATTATTTATTTTAAAACACTGAGCACTTATAAAACAAACAAAAAAAAACCCGTGTTCACCAATTTCACTGACCTTACTCTGATGGCTAGACAATTTTGGAAATAAGCATGAAATGATCAAAGAAAGAAAATTTCTAATTGTAGTGTTTGATAGGAATGGTTGGACTCGATGATCCGATGGGTCTCTTCCAACCTGGTGATTCTATGATTCTATGATTCTATGAATTTCCTAATAGAACAGAAATATTAGCATACAGCAAACAAGGCACCTCTAATGTCATAGAGAAAGAACACCAGAATCACAGAAGCTGTGGTGATGTCTTAAAGTGATTTAAGTGGCTGAGCTGCAATACCACACCCAGGAGCAACTGCTTCTGAATCTTCCTGAGGCATCCAACAGTGTGTCCTTCCTTTCTCCCGTTGTGATTAACCTGCATCAGGCCAGCATCCCTTGCACTAGAGACCTTCCTCATACCCAGCCATNCACTGGAATTAACTGAAAATTGAAAAAAAAAAAGATACAGTGCATCTCTCCCCATATCAACTTTAATAATTAACCAGATACCTTCTTCGTTCTATTTTTTTTCTTTTTCTTTTAAAAACCTCTAAGATAAAATGATGTTTCCTTGCAGTAAGAGAGCAGTGCTTTGTCACACAACAAAGCAAATTTTTCAGGCTTTGGCAAATTTGTAATGAGAATAACACTTGTCATCCTGTCAGCAAAAACCAGGATCTCTTGGCCTCTGTGGCAAAAGCAGCATATCTTAGTCCTCCTAACGAAAGTGTTGGCACAACTGACCTCCCAGTGGAAATAGAAAGCCTAGCCTTGCTACTGAAATTATGAGCAGCAGCAGCCCTTGGCACTAGAGCATCTTCTCAACCTTTTCACTTTGGGGTGGTTTACTATACAGCCAGACAGCAAGACCAACTATTACAACTCCAGATGTATTCGTTCATCATAGCTGTTCTTACAATATCAATTACCACAATAATTAAAGAAATCAGTAGTCAAAAATTCAAAGCTATTATATATAAGAGCACTTTGCTTAGGCACAATGAATTCACTTGTTCAGTAGTTTACCTTTTACACAAAATTCAAACACAAGTTCTCTTAAAATCTAACTTCACTTCCTTCCACATCTCAGTATGTGCTATACCATTATTAGTAACGTTTCAGAACATTAAATAATGGTTTTAACATTTAAGCGTGACTCCGTTATTAAAGATGAGCTCTATTCTGAATTCACAAGTAGCATATAACACATCTTTCCTGGAAAAAATATAATATATGCTCAAGCATGCAAAGGTTATTTTCTGCTAAGCCTTTGAATTTTCAGCGAAATGCTAGCAAATGAATTAAAAACATTTCTTCATGAAAGTGAGATTTTCCTCTTGATAATCTAAGAAGCAATTAGGCTTTCAATACTGGCATTGCTCACTTAACTCAAACAGTGTTTTCACACATTGCCTATAGACAGCTTTTATTTTAACAGTTTCTAGCTTCAGAAAACAGTCTGGCAACACAGACTAACAAGCATTTGCTTAGATCGTATTTTACTTCACAAGGGTGACATATGTTTTTAGTGACACATGGAAAACACGTCGTTTGGCAGCAATCCAGTTGCTTAAACATAAGACTTCCCAGAAGCTAACCTAACAACACGCACCATATAGAAATGTTCCTTTGGAAACCATGAATTGGATTATTCCATGTAATGAATATGTTCAGGAAAAAAAAATATGCTTGTCTTCACAGTTGAAAAGGATTTGCTAGGTGACCAAGGCATAAAACTGAAGTAGCTCATGCTTGGAATGCAGGTTAGAGCAGGAAGGTCTTTCACAGCCCTCATATTCCGTCAGATTCCTTGCTGGGATAGACAGCACACATCAGTACACATAAAATAGTTAACAGAAAACCCAAACCAAATACGATGTAATCTTCTTTAAAAATACCTGTGGCAAGTTAATAGCCACCAGTGTTTGGTTATGTTTTCATGTAGAACTTAAACTTCTTCAGGGCTGGAGCAAAAATTGGAGTAATTCCTTTGTCTCAGAGTCAACCATGCACTTCAGAATGTGATAAAGTGCTCATTTATTTGGACAGTGAGAAACTTGGACTCACTGACTGGCTCTTTAAGTACTTGAGCATCCACTTGGAGATACTTCTTAGGTCCATTTGTTTCATCTGTCCCAGCTGTGACCCCTCTTAAGCTCTTGTCCAATTCTAACCTATTCCCTGGCACGGGACAGAGTGAGAAACAGGCCTTGAACCTGTACCAGCACCGTTCAGCAATAACTAGAATTTTCATTGGTGTGTTATCAATACTGGTTTGCTCACAAATAGCACCATATGTGCTGCTGTGAAGAAAAGGGATCTCCATCATGCTCATTCTCTTATGCATCCAGTTCTGTAACCTTATTCCTCCTTCTGACATAAACACAAAAGAAGGGCACACAAAGAAGAAAACGTTGTGGGGCTTTAAATCACATGGTTCATAATTATGCAGTTTTCTGACTGAAACACATCTGCAGAAGAAGTAAAGGTAACTGGCTATAGAAAAACATGCAGGTTCCCTGACTAAATTTGTTCCAAATTCTCTTTTGCTGAAGTTCTAAGGTCTGGAATAAGTTAGGTAAATGCTATACAAAATTTCTGTACAAATCTAAAATGCTTCCAGATTTTGTTGCTAATAAAATCAACAGCTTTAACCACAGCAGCTGCCACTTACTGACTTTGTGTGTAGAACAGGAGAGGATCGCAATAGGAATAGAGATGTAGAATCTCAACCAAGGTTTTACTTTAGATTCCCAGAGAAAACGTTCACCTTGACACGTAATTGTGTAAGCACGACAAATTAAAATTTGTTCTAATGCAGTAAACTACAGCATCTATGACAGATCAGAGAGTCACCTTACGAAGGGCTGTCAGACTGCATTCAAAGCTGTTGTAAAGGGACTAAAGGAAAATCCTTCTAATTAAAATAGCAAAAAAAATCACACGTTTCACCATGATTTTCAACAACTTTTCTGAGCTTTCGCTATACTTCACAGATGCTGAAAGCATCTCAAGGAGTGGATCTAATTTTAGATATGATTCAGTCAAAACAATGTTGTTTTCTGTTGAGGGAATTTAAAATCAGACTTAAGCATTCCACCCAGATACCGAACAACGGCTGTCTGTTCATAAAAATAAACTCCTTACCATAAACCACTGTTGTTAACAATGTAGTTGCTACCTGCAGAGCCCAGCAGCTAGACAGCAGCTGAAAAGAACCGTGTTTGAACACAAGAATCTGATGATTCATATGTTCCCAAATGCCAAAGATCGTAGGACAAAACAGCAGAGAAGAGCTGGTAGTATCACATTATCTTTTTTCTTTGACAAAGAAAATATATTCTTCTGAAATACTGTAAGAATTTCAAACTTTACCTTCCAACATAAATTTTGACCAAAAAAAACAGAACAACAACTGCTACTTCATTTCTGTGCTCTGTATATGTTCTACTTCTGCTGATTTTCACAGAATAAATCCAATGCAAAAATATTGAAGTTACATTTACAAAAAGTTTTAAAAACTATTCCAAAACAAGTTTACTCTATTGAATATAAAAACAGAAAAAATATGGACAAGATGTTGGAGTCTTCAAGACAAAGTTATGTTTACGATTAATATTGTAAAGTGAGTCCATCACTACAGCCTGAAGTTTTCTCTTCCAGCAGGTCAAATAATTCATTTGATGTAGAAAGCAAATTGCTGAGTAGAAAATGGCATTAATTTTAAGGTTCAAGTGCAAACGCACAAGAAATAATTTGGTTAAGCAAAACAGTTCCCTTAACCTAGGTCACCTTGAATAAAAGCATTCTGAAGGAGACAACCTAAATACTATTATTACAATAACCTGGCCACGAGTGAACCTTTTCCATTTGCCTGTATGAGTAGAGGACACGAAGCATTTCCCACTGCAAGTCAAAACTGCGTATCCTTCAAGCAGACTTTTCACTTTAGCTGGAAAGTTAATATCAATGATGATATTTCTCAAGAGAAACCTGCAGTGCCTCCTAAAGACAAATTACTGTCTGATGCCTTAGATACTGCTTGTATTGAAGGTGTTCCTTCCTTCTAACTTTTTTTCTCCTTCAGATAAGTCATCTCAAAATCAGATTTTTTAGTAGCAGAATAAGTGCTTAGCATAGCTAAAAAATGAAACTGTGACTCGTGTTCTGTGTCAAGGAAAGAGAAATCTACTAGTGACACTTTGCATTTGGTGCTGTAGTTAGAAAAACAAGGTTCATATTTAATAGCATGTACCCTAACAGTGTCTATCTTCCATACCATTTCTGAACTGTATTGCCAGAAGGCATGCATGAGTGTTTATTTTTCTCAACAGAAGCATCTTATTCTTTTATTTATGACCAAGCTACTCTACAATGTTTCTTATATTCATGAATATGATGCCTTCAGAAGGGTCATCATATGCTACTGGATTTAAACCTACTCCAGGGAACCGTTCTCCTTATATTAGACGTTGATCAGTGTTTATCGCAAACACAATCTGCAGATAACTGCCATCCCAACTCCTCACAGAATCTCCAGCTTACAGGTTATCTTCCTTTAAAGAATCTATTGAAGAATGCTGCTTGTTCGAAACAAATATTTATATTATTTTCTTTTTAGCACGCATGCTTTTTAAATTCCCAGCAATTTCCATGACATAAAGGGTTACACGTTGCCTAAAAAGCCATCGTTCATCATTATGGAAATGGTTTGCCTGGCTACTTCTAATAGAAGTAAAAGCACAGGGCGCATGACATGCTTTTAAACAACATCTTCCTATAGAAATTACATTATTTTAATTTAGTTGCTCAAAGACTGAAGTCTAATGCTGTGAAGAATAAAATCTCTCTAGTCTCCAGCTGTGTTTAAACATACACATCACACTGATCAGTGGAAATCACCACCAAAAAAAATCCTATTATTAAAGATAACATTCCTGTCAATAATAAAATATTTTTGATTTGCAGCACACATGAGCATATGCCTAATATCACAGGAGAACATCTGAAGGAAAAAAAATAAAGAGCTTCTCAAAAGACTACAGCAGAGTCACACTAAAAATATACATGAGAGTTTAAAAGGGATGTTTTTCTTTAGAGATAGAAATTCCTATTTTTGGCAAATGAGCAAGTAGAACCCACAAAATAAGTCTTCAGACTGCAAGGAGCTACATACGTGCATGCCAAGAGACAAGAATTTGCCTCTCCATGCTGTCGTGCTTATAGCAAAGTTCTCATTCATGCAAACGTAAGCCAGACAAGTTTTGAGTAGGCTCTAACCAGTCCTTGACATCTCAGCTACTGTTACTGAGGACAGCAACTGTTAAGACGCTGTTAACAAATATCATTTATGTGGTACACATGCAGAAAGTATCAATCTTGCTTTACAACTGGCTTTCACTCTTTTTTTCACTCTCTGAAAGCAGTTCAGTAATCAAATTGTTTTACTTTACATTACAGACCTATAAACTTGTAACTTCGCTCTTTTCCCTTTCACCATTTCACTTAGAAATTCAAATTTGAAATTCATAATTTAGTTATGAATTCATAACACTTAATTAAACCTGTGTCATAAAAAATTTTCTTTCTTATATCCTGTCTAAATCAACCCTCTTCTAGTTTAAAGCCATTCTCCTTTGTCCTATCACAACAGGCCCTACTTACAAGTCCTCATATTTCTCATAAGCCCCTTTCAGTAGTGGAAGGCTGCTATAAGGTCTTCCTGGCACCTTCCCTTCTCCAGGCTGAACAACAGCAGCTTTCTCAGCCTCTCCACCTATGAGAGGTATTCCAGCCCTATGATCATATTGCAGCCCTCCTCTGGACCCATTCCAATAGTTCCATGTCTTTTCTGTGCTCAAGGCTCCAGATCTGGATGCTGTGCTCCAGTTAAGGTCTCATAAGAGCAGAGTAGAGGAAAAGAGTCACCTCCCACAGCCTGCTGGTCACATTTCTTTTGCTGCAGTCCAGACTACAGCCTGCCTTCTTAGCTGTGAATGCACATTGTTGACCCATGTCCAGCTTTTTGTCCACCAGAACCCCTAAAGTCCTTCTGCTCAGGTCTTTCAATCCTTTCATCTCCCAGCCTGTACTGACACTGGAAGTTGCTCCAGTCCAGGTGGCACTTGGCCTGTTGAACCCTCATAAGCTTCACAGCAGACCTCTTCTTGAGCTTGTACAGGTCCCTCTGGATGGCATCCTGCCTTTCAGGAGTGTCTACTGCACTGCTCAGCTTGACATCATCTGTACTGTTGATAGTGAGCTTGGTGTCATAATATTCTGATTCATTTCAATATGTATTGCACTGAACTTTACCAGGAAAAAATTAAGAGTGCCTAAATCTCTGCTAGGAAAAGACACAGCAGCCTCACTTCTTTTCAAGATGCTATGGTTACTTAGAGCAGCTGAGTATTTAAAGAATATAAAACTGAAAAGTAGAAAAAGGTAGCACAGATTTCAGTACGCCACCTTTAATACCTCAACTGCCCTTTAACTTAAGTTTATGAAAAATAGGAGAAAAGTTCATCTTGCCACTGACTTGTATTAAAAATTTAAATGAAATTCATCAGCATCCATAATTTACTATCTAATCAAGTCAGGCTTACTACAGACTTGGGCCATCTACATCACCATCTGTACTTACAGGGTCTTGACAGCTCAGAACCTCCAGGATGCTATTGAGTAATTCCACACAGTACTTCTTCTCTTGGACCTGGAGCTGCTGATCATCCTTCTGTTCCAGTAACTCCTTCAGCTCCTTTGTAATCACAGGAAGCAGAATGTCTCTGCACTCTGAAAGAAAACAAATTATCTGAAGAACAAACATAAAACAAATGCTACCTGCAAATAAACCGTGTTCTTCAACAGTTACAGCCCCTTCCAACACAGAACTGTTGATTTTCCAATCATGCCTCAGGGATAGTCATAAATTTGTTTGGGATTTTTGCAAGTCAACAATACTCCTTAGATCTGAAGATGACATTAAGGTACCATTGCACAAGTTTAGAAAGCAAAACCAGCCAAGTACTCATTTGAGGACAGTGATCGAGGAAAGAACCAGCCAAAGGAAGATTTTCTGTGTGGATGGCTATTTTAAGCACTAGTTGCTTTTTGCTCGATAAATGACATATTATTGCCAAATAAAGATCCTCTCCATGTTCAAATCCATGAAAAAAACAACTGTTCTGACTGGCTTTTTTTCTAGAGGCCAGAATAAAACATTCCCCAAACTGTATTTAAACACATAAAACATACAGTTCAAGCATCTTGCGTTTATGTCATCAAGGTGTGCCAAAAGACATTGTTGTACATATTTAGCAGCTCCAAATTCCAATACAGTTCTCAGAGGGAAAGTACCCTGGTACCACCTCCCTTAATAAGTCCAGCTAGATTCATTCTTGTAAAGGATAACGCAGCCTTGTTTTTTCTATTTTTAGTTTGGTTGGGTTTTTTCAACCCCTCTATTCACCTTATTCTTCTTCAGAAGCTATCTAAAGATTTCTAGTGCGCCAGGCAAATGCAATTCAAAGTCTAAGTCATTAATTCAATAACATCATTTAAAAAAAGACATTTGGGTCTCCTTCAACTAAAATCACAGACAGGCTTCATTCCTGACTGTCTCATACGTGCAGCCAAAATGGTAATAAAGATTTAACACCACTTTTGCCTCCCTTAGGAAACACTCCTCTTGACTCCCTGGCACGCCTCGTAGTCATATCCATCTGTTAGGATGGCTTCGTGCCCACTTGAAAACTGGCACATCAATTTAATAAGGACATAGGTGTCATCTGAATACAAACTTACAGCAAAGACTTAAAAATAAAATCAGTGAACAACATTCTTTTAATAAGGAGAGACTTGTGATGGCTCTCAGCACTCAATTAAAGTGCCTTGCTTCTTCACAAAGGACATCTGTTCACAACTGCAGGCACCTGTCTACTGAAAGTCCTCTCTCTTCACTATTTGCCATTTAAGTCTTTTCTGGGAGCCCAGAAGTAATGAATTTAAAATTGGATACGTTTTACTCATTGCTAAAACTAAACTCAGACTGCACAGACAAAAGGGAAGGTACTATAGGTCACCNGAACTCAGACTGCACAGTTCAGATAAAAGCCACACAAAGGGAAGGTACTATAGGTCACCTACAGATTCTGACAGCACTCCAAGATCAGTCTTTTTCTGTCTTGGAATCTACTACTAACACAGCAAGGAGAAGCACAGGACGATTATGGAATGCTGGCGAATATCAGTTTGCATGTTCTACATTTCATTTAATTGACACACAAAATTGTGCTAACTTAACAGATTGATATCAGCTTCTGCAATACATAATAATTTATTCTCTCTTGACTGCACAAAGTAGTTGTAAACAGGTTTTAAACATACACGAAGTTCACTTACAACTAGCTCACCCAGATTTATTTAAATTTCCTTCCATAATCCAGATTTCTTCCAAAAAAACGTAACTAAACTCTGCCATAAAGGGTCAAGTCTAACAAAATCTACCTGTAGCAATATGGAGCATGTCACCTGCTCCTCCATAAACAGAAGTAATAGTTTTAATCAACACATGTTCATCGTAAATATATGCAAATAAGTACCTACAGGCATGCATATGCCATTCTTACCCATATCAAAATATTGCAGGAATACAACTAGAAAAATATGAATACAGGATTTCCAGTGATGCTTTAAAACAAATACACCCCTAAAACCACTGCTGCATATTACAAAAAAGGGAAGGAAAACAGAGAACTACTCTCAGAAGTTTCTTAAATGAATCCTTCCAAAGCTAAGTATAAAATTCAAGAATGACTCCAATGAAAAGATTTTGTGTTTCAATCGAGTACCATCTTAAAGGAATTTAAGGACACTACTTCCATTTTTTCTCCCAGTAGCTAAAACTAGGAGGGTCAAATGCTTTAACTATTAAATGTTCAAACATTTTATTAAAATGTTGAGAAGTTGTTTTGAAAGCAGTGTAGGAAAATCCCCATGGAATTGCAGCTAGGTCTTTAAAAGAGGAGGAAAGAAAAATAAAAACAATAGCAAAACCCACACAACACTATATTTCTTGTATAATGTAGGTATTCTACAACACAAACTTGTGTTTGCTGACAGATCATAGCTCACAGAACAAATACAGATATTTAGAAATAAGAAATCCATCGAATATGAAATTGCAAGTCATGGTATTCTTGTGTTTTTTCAGACTGAAAAGTTCATTCAAGTGTCTAGCAGGACAATCTGAGATCGCTGAGGTTCTATTGTACAAAATCATAACTAACAAATCCTTTTGCAATCACTTCATGTGATGTAATACTTGTTATATTACAGATCATCTATTGTTGTTTTATTTGCCTGGTTCTTTTTAGAACCGTTTAAGACCATAATCTAATTAAGAAGGTGCCATGGATTAACATATAAATATTTAATAACACACACACTATAGCGATGGCACAGGATGGAGATATTGACAGTGACAGAATGCCTCAGCTGCATCTCAGAAATGTAGAGCACATTCAGATGTGCGTGACTTACGAAGGAATAAATCTCATATCTGACTTCAATCTTGCTCTTCTGGATCACCAACTCATAATCTACCATTTCTTTTCAAGTGGTAAAATGAAAGTATCAGAATATTTCACAGGTGAAACTCAGTATTGTACACAAAAATGTCAGGAAACGATGATAGTTAGGGATGAATGCACGTACTAATCTTGTTTAAACAACAGAAAGGTCTTAAGTTAAAACAAAAATATTGCTATAGTCTCAGCCTTTCTTCTGGCATCTGGCAAATTAACCCCTACTGCTAACATATGTCTCTTACTGCTGTTGTTCCAAACCCAGCAAGTGGTTTGCATATGCTGAACGTGCAGTAGCTGTGTCTACAGCCACAGTGAGGAGAGGACCCGGATTTCGAGCCAAGAGACAGAAACTCGATTCCCAACCCTGCCAGTGACCATCTGTGTGACCTACTTAGAGAGAATCTTGCACTCTTCTGCCGCAGCACAAATTCCTAATCAAGAGCAGACCTCTAGAGAGTATAAAGTCAGAAGCAGCAATATGAATACACACAGATTTTATTATACGTTCAAGCAACACGCCAATAAAAAACAGTTCTCCCAAGGCTAACTGATTTTAAAAATTCAGCATAATGTCAGTAAATACTCTATAGTCAGATTAGAATAAAAATCTAGCTCCAAATTCTATAGCTTAAGAACACTAACTGCAATGTAATTAGCTGCTAACAGACTACACACAATGCCCCAGTGCAGTGATGTCTCAGAAATGCCGGGTTGGAAGAGTCATTCTGGCAATAGGTTTCCTAAAAAACCCAAAACCCCAGTGATGCATCAAAAGCAGTTTTACATGGAAATGAAGGAAGTCTAACAAACTTTTTATTTGGTAGATCCAATAGAGGATTTCACAAGAAAGAAAAATCCATTGCATCCACTAAACAAGAGGGAAGATATGGCAGAAGGAGACAGGTTCTTATATCACAAATGAGACTTGGAAATCCCATTAGGAGTGCTTATACAGGACAAGACAACCATTTCTTTCCCTCTGATACTTTTAAATAATGAATTATCAATTTATCTAAAAAGAAAGTGCCAAAAGCTAGGTTTAAGAAGACTTTTCATCCTCTGATCAAGCAGGGCATATTGTCTGCAGAGAAAACTGGATAAAAGCCTGTGCCTATGCTTACGCGTCCTTTTAAGAACCTTCCTAAACACAGTGAAAGTGCTCAAGCAGTTGGGAGAGTCAGTCTGGTTGCATTCAGGCACTCAAACAGTTGAACCACCGTAAACCCTTCTAAGCTGTATTATATTTACTGAGTAGGAAGAAGAAATCGATGTCTCAACAACAAAATCCGTCAATGTAATTTAAGGGCTCGTAAAAGTGCTGTAGTGCTGTGAGGCTCTTGAAGATGTATTACAGTACCACTCCCCAGGACCATGCATCCTACCTGACGAACACACTCTATTCCATGAGCCCACAGTAGAAACTTTAGAATGCCTGAGAATACATGACAATTAACTTCAAGGCTTCCAGCATCATGTTCATGGGTAACTTGTTTAATGAAAATAAATGTAACTATCTTTTTTTTAAAGAAATTTTGGAAGCATATCTTGATTTCTTCACAAGCCTACTTCCTTAGAAAATGATGAGAACATCAGTAGGTAAAGGAAAAGAAACAGCAATGTGTGACATTTAATTGAATTATGAAGGCAGTACTACTGGGAATTAAAGTAGATTAATTGAACTGGAACTGGAATGAACTACAAGGACAGAGGCTAAATACTAAAGCCTGAAGGAAAAACGGATCATTTGAAACACATACAAATTAATAGACTTCATTGTAATTAGCAATGTAGTTAAATATATTCCATAGTCACGGCAGAAAAAAATACTACCTGTTCCAGATAAATGTGAACTTTAGTTAATGATACTGTTGGCAATCTTACCTTAATTATTATGCTGCATTCTGTCTTGTGATCCACTACATATGCTCTCATTCTTGTAAATTACCTTCCACCTCATTGCTTGGAGTAATGAATCAGGCACATTCTACACCCTATAAATACTTCTGGTTCTCTACCCAATTAATTTTAGAATCCATTATATTTAAAGCAAANGCTTCATCCTGGATTGGCTTCATGAGAAGGAAATTGTACTTGCAAGAGTCTGTTTGTCCCAGGTTGGGTTGCACTGAGGCTGCTGAGAAGGTATGTGCCCCACAGTTGCCTCCCCAGAAGAAAAAAAATGAAAGGAAATTATAAGATAAGGGTCAGGTTAAACTCTACAATAACAGCAAGATCTAGTTTTATTCTGTCACTTCATCAAAATACTGAAGTACAAAAACCTTGAAACTCATATTCTCCAGTGAGCAAGATCATTCTCTTGAATACTGCTCATGAACTGGGCATGTTATAGCTTTATTTCAAAATGACATAAACTCACTTTCTCTATTTTGGGCAACTGTTTCTTCAGACAACTGCCTCTTGTTTTAAACAGACAATTAAAAACGTCAACTTATTTCAGCAGGCTCCTCTGAAAATAACAGCACCTAATTATTAATTTAAAAAATTTAGAAATTTTGTACCAAGTGTTGCAGGGAGAACATTTTAAGGTAGACCTTGCATATGTAATAACCATCAGCATATTAGTTAGCTGTTAGTTCTATACTGTCAACTGCAAACCTTTAACCGTTGATTACTTGTGCCAGTTTGAGTCATAATGATCTCCTCAAATATACAGAACCCAGCACAGAGAGCTGGCAAAAGGTTTAGGTATTATACACTGCCCTTAGCGTCAGCTGCTTGCTATTGCTGTCAAGCGTTTGACGTTATCAAAAAACAGCAGAGAGCTGGTTTGGACATGATTTATTTTTTAATATACAAGTTTCAGACTAAATGCATCCACTAGGTACCTGTCTGCAAAAAACTGAAATGTATTGATTATCCAGCCAGCACTACACTAGAAGTACCATTTACTGTTTTTATAAAAGCTTCTCAGAATTAGAAAACCTCTTAGAAAATGTCTTATTCAGTATTACATTAGAAATACAAGCACACGAAACATTCACCCTTTTTATAATTCACAGCATACACCAAGGTAGACGTTTTCCCTGATATACCAGCCATATATTTGAAGACATCAGACAGGCTGCGTTCACAAGCAAGCAGCAATCTATCATCATTATTTATCCACAAGCAGTAAAAGCTTTACAGAACATTTTGCACTAACAGACCGTAGCTAAAGCAAAGGCCGGCTGAACACAGGAAACAAGCATCACACTAAGCAGACTAATAGTAGCTTCTTTGAAATCCAAAACCACACTCTTTTCTCTTCTAGAGCGCACATGGATATGGAAGAAAGGAGCTGTGGGATGTACGCTGAAAGAAGTAGGATGCAAGGCAATAGAACTATGATGCACACAGGTTATTGTATGCTCAACTCTTTTCCTTCTGGATCTTTACCAAACCTTTATTCTTCATTATACAAGCATTGGATCTGTTGTCCTAACGAGATATAGGAACCAATAACAGATGTATCGCAATGAGAGAAGTTTCTTTAAAGAAAACTTATCAAACCAAGGTTTTTCCACAGGAGCACCTACTCTTATTCTGTCTTCTAAAACTCTGAGACAGAGGAATAAGTAGTAGGGCTTTTCTTCCAGAAAAATAGTATCTGACTGGAGAATAACATATCACAGAATCACCGGGTTGGAAGAGACCCACTGGATCATCAAGTCCAACCACTCCCACATAAAACTAAACCATGTCCCTCAGGACCTCATCCACCCGTCCCTTAAACACCTCCAGGGAAGGCGAATCAACCACCTCCCTGGGCAGCCCATTCCAGTGCCTAATGACCCTTTCCATAAAAAAGGGACACAAAGTATAAAAGTTAGCAACAGGCAGATTAAAACAAGTAATATCCTTAGTACTATTACAACTACAATTGCCCGGTTGCTGTAAGTCTCTAACTGTTCTGGTAGAAAGCAAAGCAGTGGGTTTAGCTGAAATGAACCAAAACTTCCATAATCCTGAGCATTTAGGCTCGTGTCTTAGATATCTATAGGCTGCACATAAGACTGTTATTAACACATACATATATCAGAAAAAAAATAAATACAGCTTACACTTAATTGCTTAAAATTCAAAACAAGTCAAAGTAACTTACTGAATTCTAGTAAGATCAAGAGTTCGGGAGTGGATTACTCTAACCCAATAGTCTTTCAGTTTTGTGAAGGGGTGTTATTTTTTCTGATCTAAATGCTATTCACCACAAGAAGCAGAGATAAAGACTGGTGTTTCTGACCCTAGAAGCAGCAGCAGCAAAAGCAACTTGTAATGTATTTATCAGTATATAATGTATATATAAATACATTATGATATATCAGACTGTACTTGGAAATTTAAAATGCAGCAAACTACTGGGGGAAAAAAGCAAATATAAAATTAGATCTATTTGAAAATCAACTAGTTGCATTTGCTCTTATTAGCTTGGATCCTTGTCTGCAGATCCCCAAGCTATAGCTACTTAAATTCCACCGATTGATGAAACTTTGAGTCTTACACTGTTAAAAAAACTCACAGCTGGTGAATGCAAAGTTAACATAACTGTAGCTCAAAGTAACAAATTTCATCTAAACAATAAGACCATCTATACTATATTCTTGATTTTGTCCAGGAAACCTACAAAGGCCTCAAAACACCACAGACCCAGCTCAGTGTTGTTACAGCTTCCAATATACATTTTGGTCATAATAGAATGCAATACAGGTTTTGAAATAAAGTTAAATGTTTACCTGTCCTAGCTGGTTCAAACTGCATCACTTTTCTGTCAACACATAAGACAGAGATGAGCAAAGAAATCCTCTCTCACTCTACCCATGCTCAGTACTATTCTCTACCCACTGTAGCTCTGTCAAGCTCTGAGAGTCATTACCTATAAATTGGCAGAAACTGAAATCCTGACTAAATCGACATCCACCTATCCAAGTACCTTGTGTGCCTTTCAAAGTTCTGTAGGTCTTCTACACACCTATAAGATGTGGAGGGAGAAGAAAACCACCCAGTCCATACAGGAGAAGACAAAACACTTAACAGTGAACTCCACCACAAAAAACTGGGCTTCTCTGCTAGGACAGAAATTCCCTTTCTGTGATAATATGGTGGGAAACTAAACACAAAGCTGATAAAGGCACTTCAGTACCACTTATCACTTCCATTCTCAGAGTGTAGAAAGACATTAAGCTCTGATAAAGATTAAAGAAACATCATAATTTCTATACATCAAGATGCTGCATTGCAGTTGAGCTATACCACAGCACAACCACACTTCTTCCCCTGCCCAGGCAGAAGCATTATAAAACATAAGCTGCATTGACAAAGTTTCCTTTCTCGTTAATATTCCACTTCAGAACATACAAATGGATTGAAAATATATATTTATCTAGCTCCATTCTGAAGCCCAGCTGTTCCTTGTTCTAAGTTACCAATCTTGCTTTGCACAATAGCCGCCTTGTGAAGAGGTGAATCCTCTCCAGAGGTCAGACTTCTGCCATCCACGGTCTCCCAGTATTAGTTTTACTCAATTTCAGACATGAATTGTGCAAAACCTAAGTCAGTCAACATTTTCAGTTAGTTAAATCTACTTTACCTTGTTTTTTAAACAGGTTGCTATGCACTATTTCCTTCATGGACTGCACTTTCTGCTTCTGTAGTTTCATTGGTGGGATGCAAGTGTAAAATTCATAGAGTAGTTGGCTGTATGTAAAGGAAAAGTGTTATAAATAACAGACAGAGTAGTTGAAAATATGTTAAGAAAGACAAAGAGAAAAAGATCACCTATTTCCAAACATGTGTCTTTTTAAGACTTAGATTTATTCACCTTGTGACAAACATTGTCAAGAGAACAGCAACAGGTTAGAAAAAAGAATGGCAAGAGAAACAAGACAAGGAGGAACTAGATTTTGGCCATTTTTACAAAGTTTAGGCTATTGTTTTCAGTGAAATAGAAGTATTTCTGTGTTCAGCGGAAACTATTTATCTTAGTCCAACAAAGATCGAAACTTATTTCTAGCTGGTAAAATCAGATTTGGTTTTCTGGAATAGGGCTCATTCACAGAAGGCAGGATGAGGGAGGAAGCAAGAAAAAAAAAAAAAAGATAGTTCCACTTGCTGAGTTTATTCGAACTGCTGCTTAAGTATTGGGCTACCATAATGAAATGTGTTATTGTGAGAACTCCCTATTAAAAATGTGTGCCCCAAGTCCCACCACGGCCTTGCTCAGTACAAACTGGCGTAGCTTTGTGGACTTAAACTTACCAGTAAGGATTCGTTGTTGGCATTAGTGTTACATTCTGTGCTGCGTGTGATGTATCTACTAAACATCCCAAAAGAACTCACCTCAGTAACCTGGCATCAAAGACCATTTCAACATCGTGAAGCACTGACGGGATGTACTTCAAAGCAGCAACCTGAATCGACATATAGATAGTGTTAATTTTGTAGGTTCAGCTGTGTATGCAGCATGCAAACAATACAGCGTAAAACACTGAAAGAGAGGCACCAAACCCAATGTTAAGTTCAATCTTATTTCTTCAGACTGAAATTTTAAATCACATTTGAATAATAAGAGTAAGGGAGGACCAGATCACACAGTTTTTATGCTAAGGATATGCAGAACAACTTAAATACAACAGTACAAAGCAGGTTGTGTTCTCTTAGTAGACCACTGGAAGCGTTGAGACTATCTCTGTAGATCATATTCTCTTTGTAGACCACTAAGACTGTTGTTTCGATGCAAACAAGTAAATCAAGCATCATTCAAAGCAGGAGATTTTTCATCATACTTGGTATTAATTCCTTCCCAAAAGTAGGTGGCAGAAGTCAGGTTAGCAGCTGTCTATCTACCCCAAAGCTGCTATTTCTGGGAAAATTAAATAGAACATCATTTCTATAACCAACCATCTGCAGCTAAACCATCGCAGGGCTTTTCTGCAGTAGAATAACCAAACCTTTAAAGATGATAAGGATAAAAAAAAGACCCATTAGCGTTCTTACACAAACAAGAAAAGTTCGGTAGGTAGTTTACAGACTCAAAATCATCACTAACATTCGAAGAAAACATTGTTAAAGACCAATCTGCCATATTCTGTCATAAAGTTCCTTTGTAGGTTGAAAGTATTTACCATCTATAATAACTTTTGAAAACACAGGAGCCAAAAATGAGATACTGTTTGTGGTATTCTGTGGGAATGCTACATCAACTGAGTGCTCTATCTGATGCGAAGTCACACTGGTCCAGATTTTTATAAAATGGAATCAACAGGCTAAGAACCACACCATCATATTCCTACTAGCTTTTTACAACAGACCAATTGTTATTGCTTACACCACTTTGATCCCTTTCCTATCTGAAGTAAAAAAGGATAAGCAACAAGGAAATTATAACAGAAAACAAGAAAAAATTGGTTTTTGGACCTGTGCAGTGAATTCTATCTCAATGTATAGATATTTGTCAGAATCATATCTCATGACAAGTCATTGAATCTCAGCCATAAAACATGATAAACCATCTAAGAAACTATTAGACTTTGCATTTCCTGAGATTTTAAATGCTAATAAAATCATTTGAACTATCATACAACAATTAGTCTAAACAAAAACTTTAAGAATGAGCACTGCAAAGCACCAGCTGAACATTTGAAATGTGCACTAGTTGTTCCCAAGTATCAGTGTTTCAGCTTCTTCAGGACAATGAAGTGATGTACACAAAAGATGATAAAGCAGCTATGATGGAGTGCATTAAAACATACGGTATAAAAGTAGCACCTAATCAAATATTTCTAGTGAGAGGGAGTGTACAAACATGGCAAAGCCAGCAGGAAACTGGAGAAGCAGATCAAAACTGCAGTCAGCAGCAGGAGAAAGTTGAAATGACAAAGACAAAGGACAAAGCCTTTTTCTTTCCAGTTAGTAATTTGAAATTTTAAGATTCTGGTGGTGTGACAAGCTTTAAGGTTTGTCACCAAATGAGAAATTGTCTACTGCTTCCTGTGCAGTGTCACTGTACTGAAACTTTCAGTGAAGATGAAACGGACGCTCAAGAGTCTTAGAAGACTATCTAGGCTCAAAGACATGATTTCTGTATCTGTACACGGAAAACTCATTAAAAACTTAGTCTCTTCTTCATTGGGGGCAAGAAGGTTATAATAAAGCAATCAGAGCACAGCTTTTTTCAGCTCTCATTTAGACCTTTTAAACACCATAATGCTATCACTTCATTTCTATGAGCCTCTGCCATAGTAGCCCCCACCAAAAACTTGAAAAACAGGAATTAAGAAAATAAAAGAGTAACTATTCAGATCTTAATTCAAAAAGAAAAAATTAGTCTGTAGCACTGGTTCATGCTGCATGTCAAACAGGCTCAGCACTGGCTTAAGATGCCTTCAGATAAAGTCATTCTTCTGCAAATCTCATATCCACATTTTTACCCAATCCTGGGAAGGTCAAAGATGCTTTTCAGAGCTTCTGCCACTTCAACAAAAAGATTTTATCTTCTCTTGACCTTAGCCATTATTATCTCCTTGAAACTGGTTCGTGGGGAAAAAAAAAAAAAAGTTATTTTATTTTTCCTAAAAAACAAGACTGATACCCTGCGGCTATTTAAAACATAAAATGCCTGTGGTGGGCTAGAAACTCGTCCCACTTTTAATTCAACAACGTGTCATTCCTTACTCCTTACACAGCAATATCATAAAAATAAATTGCATAGTAGCAAGGTTTGAATTATATCTTACACCAATTCACAGTTTCTGAGAAAAATGCTTGACAAATGACATGGCTACCACTGACCTCAAAATATTTCAAGCAGTTCTCCAACAACACTCAGCCTATTGTGCTCTCTGCCTTCCCACATATTCCCTATTGTGCACTTGTATGAGGAGGGAAGCAGGAAGGATCTAGGTATCATTTCTCTGCAGATCTGTAGCAGCCACTGCAGTACAATAACAACTACCTCCTCTACACACTTTCAGACTCCCAAGTTCCATTCTCCATAATTGCTTCAAATCGTGCACTACGGACACAACTGAGCTCTGCCCTTAATGAAGTCATAAAGATCTCCTAGTAAGCAGTACAAGATGTTCTGTGTTCTTCAGACCTCAGAGATTAATTTTTTAAGCAAGATACAGAGAAACCCACAGCACTGCAGAAAATTATTTCTTACATATACAATATGCTCTTAAATTGCTTTTAACCTTTACTCCTGACCAAGCTTTTCTTAGTTGCCCTCTTTTGCAACATTATATTATACATATTCCTGAAACTAAAGTACCCATGAGATGAAAAGAATATTTGAAGATATGATCAGTGCTCTGTTCCATAATCTAATTTTGTTTGCTATCGGGGTAACTTTTAAAAGTTACTACACCATCCGCTGCTGTACACCACAATCAAAGCACCACTCTCAGTCCCTTTCTAGCCTTTTCTCTCATCACTATTCTACACATCTCCGTACAGTTTTAAGTTATTAGAATCCACTGCAGCAGTACGGATGGGTCAAAAATAGGTGGGAAAGAAGAGAGGAGAAAGTCAGCATCTTCATATTTCATTATTTTTGTCCTTTTCAATGCCACAGCTTGTGTTTCCATGACCTTGAGAACATGCTGTCTAAGGTTCCTGAAATCATGTGTAGAATTGGGACTACTACTTTCTCTAATCCATGCCTAGGAGCAAGCTGGGTACAGCTGACATTTACAGCAGACAAGACCATCTGCAGGTCCAATGTGATGTGTCAACTAGGGGATAGAACAGCTTTTGGAAAAGAAGCTGGGGCTTGATTTGTAATTTAAGGTTGTGAGTACAAGCTTGTCATGGAAAGGGCACAGTCGCAGACTACAAATCAGACATCAGTAGCATGACCCAGTAAAAACACATAATCTTAAATTCAGAAAATAATTCCTCAAGTTTTATTCCCCAGAAACATAAGTTGATTTACGCAGATGCAAAACATGCCTGCAGGAAATATTTTGTTCCTAAGACAAAGGGAAAAAAAAGTACGAACACCTCCCTGCTCCCTCTCACTCCTAGATTCTCCCTTGACCAAACTACTTGCAGGTTTTGGAAATCTACTCTGAGATTTCCAGATTTCAAGAAGTCTACCCTCAGAAGTACAGACTTTAGGAAAAACTAACTCTTAAAACTTAAATAACTCATCCGCAGTGGCTAGAGAACAGCAAGTGATAAAACAAGCTCAGCTCTAACATCATCCCTGCCAAAGTAAATTAATGAAAAGTTTAAGTCTAGGACATAGGATGATGAGTGTCACAACCAGGAAATCAGCATAAGTTCTGAAATGATCGTTTTAAATAATTACAAGAAAAATCAGTCGAAGTCTGTTAAAATGATGAATCCTTATCCTGCACAAGGACAATGACCCTTGTACTAGTAAATTCCTAACGTTCTCCACCTCCACTACAATGGGCAATCCCTTTACAATGTAACACCCCAGGATGTGAAAACAGGTCACTCTCCAGTTCATACGGTTGCTTTCAAACATCAGCAGAGTCAGCATACTGAAATTATAATCATAATTGCAGTAAAACTGCAATGGTTGGACTCGATCTGGTGGGTCTTTCCCAACCTGGTGATTCTATGATTCTATGAAAACTACTTCATGAAATACTGAAGTTGGAAAACATCCTGTCTGTACCTTCAAACAAGAGAGTTAACTTCAACTCAAGAAGTAAAATAGAAGACTAATTTGGATTTGAAAGTAAATTTCCAGTTTAGCAACATTAAACTAAGAATTCAGTCTTCAGCTGCTCAAAGCTTGTACAAGCAGCACTGCAAAACAGAACCAGATACCCACCCTTCTCAGAGCTCAGGGAGTAAAATAAGTCAAAAGGATCTATCTACTTCAGTCAGCTTTAGAACAAGGGATTGCAAAGCTAGATCTTTAACTTTTTGTAATTCACACAGCGTGTAGCAGATTAGGAAGCAAGATACCACTCAGAAGATAAAGTTAAATTGAAACAATAAAGCGCTTCTGGCACTGACCAGGCTGTTTCATACGACACATAATTTTATAAACAATCTTTTCCTGACTGAATTAATATTCAACACAAGCCTGTGTGTGATTGCTATCAGTAAAAATGACTGAGAAATTACTACTGACATGAATAGTGAGTTCCAAGTTCTAAGAAAAGTCATTAGCAGAGACCAACAGGTATTTCAGGTTTAAGGATAATGCTTTAAATCTTCTCAAACTAAACCTCATGGACATTTGGACAACCAGTGGTGAAAAAAGAATTAAGAACTCACATTGCGAGGCTCTGCAAAATAATTCACTTGAAGTTTAAATATCCCAAGAAACCCAATTAATTCAACTTTCTTCAGGGCTCCTAACATTTTTCTCTCTAATATCTTCCGAGTGTAATCCACGTGAATTCCTTCAATTGACCCTGCCAATCTATGTTCCACTTCAACTTATATCAATGATCATTTCAAATGTGACAGATTTAGGGTTGTTGAGAGATTCTGATGATTTGCCTATTTTTCAAATACACTCTGAACTTCTGTCTCTGGGCATGCAAAGTCTAACACCTATGGGGTTCCACGTGTTTACTCTGAATAACCATCTATCCCTTACCATGCAAAGCTCTTTTTTGCACTACTACATCTATCATTGCCACCCCATGTTCCCCACCTCCCAAATAAACTTACATCCCGCAACAAGATCTAGACTACAATGGGACAATTCTCAATCCATGTCTCTCCTACTACAATGTTCTAATATTAATGCAGTAGTTTTTATTTGCTGTATGCAAAGTAATCTCTTAGCAGGTTTCTTTCAGAAACACACCTTTATGAGTTATCAGTAGTAGGGACAAGAGTAAAATTGTGGCTTAAACCAGTATCTCAGATCTACCATCAAAAGTTCCAGCTACAAATAAAACTTAGACTAGCTGGTGTAGATTTCGATACTTAAACATCCAGCAGTGCTTCATGGATATAGAATCATAGAATC
>WAAB01002255.1:0-14975 GCA_013389865.1 Piaya cayana
CACCAGTTCCTGAGCCAGTCATTTCTTCTCCCTCACTTCCTGCTCCTCATTCCTTAGTACTGGAATGGAGCTAAATGTTACCTGTGACCCAGAGTCCTCGATCATTCTCCCTAGAGCCCTGGAGTCTTTCTTAACAGCTTTAGGCTTTCTATGGTCTACGTCTTCATTGCCAACTTGAAATACTAGTAGCGGGTAGTAATCTGTGTCCTTGACCACGGACAGAAGTTTTCTAGTAATGTCCCTTACTGATGCTCCCGGCAAGCAGTGGGTCTGGTCTGCAGATGGGACCCTCCGTTCCTCTAAGAAGGGAATTCCCCAAGACAATCACCCTCCTCTTCTTTTTTACAGAGGATGTTTTTATGACTGTCACAGGATGGCGGAGCTTTGGAAATGTTTCCAGGCTGTGGGTGCAGTTCTCTTCATCCTTAGGGATGGGGTGCAACTGCAGCACCTCATATTTGTTCCCCAGGGGGATCTGGGGGTTAGTTGTCTTGGTGGGGGGAGCGGGTTTCCTTCTCTGGACAGGATCCTGCTGCCATTCCCCATCTCTCTCTCTCCCAGCCTTGCAGTTTACTGGTGGGTGGTGCTCAGCCTCACTAGCTCTGGCAGCATGTGAGAGGGTCCTGCTCCAGTGATCTATCTCCCTCTCACATTCCTTGATGGTCCTCAGCCTTTCCATTTCTTTCCTCAGCTCTTTCACCAAGTGAAGGAGTTCCCCCACCCAAGCACATCTTCCACAGGTGGAGCCAGTGCCAAAGGCATGAGCCACAGTGGGAGGTGGGCACTGTCTGCAGCCCAGGGTCTGGGTAGCTGCATGTGCCCATTGGGGCTCCATCTGCATGGCAGCTTCCGTCATGCTTGGTGCAGCCTTAATCTTTTGATGGGTAGCCATCATGGTCCTGCTGGTGTCACCCCTTACTGTCCCCATGGATCCCAGGGACCCATCTGGCACAGGGCTCTGTGACAAGAATTGTCAGTCCCAAAGCTCATATTTTCTCCTGGAAAATTTGGAGTGGTGTGCAAGCCCAGAGACAAGCAGGCAGGTCAGGCACACCAAGGTCTAGCTCTGGCAGCTCCCACAAAGAAGGCACGCTGGATTCAAATCCAGGAGCAACTGCATATTGCATTCCTGAATCACATAGTAGATCTTGGGGGCTTGATGATCACCTGTGCCATCAAGGTCTTGATCCTGCAGACTGCTGCAAGGCATTCAGAATGAGTGGTGGTCCACATGCGGAGCAGAGCACCCTGCAATTAACAGCTCTGGCATGTCCCAGCTCTTTCCCAGACCCCCCTATAGTCATCTCAGGACCAAGTGAGCTGGCTAAGCCTGGCATGCTGTATCTCTAACCTACCATCTAGCCAGGCAGGTGTTTAGGAGCATTTCCTTCAATGAAAGTACCAATAAAATCTCTCTTATTTACCCAGTTGCCTATTTTCACAAAAATTGGAATATTCTTTAACATTTTGGAGACATTTCTCTCTGTTAAATATGGCTGAGATTGGCTGGCAGTTTGTAAATCAGAGGAGAGGTCAGGCAGATGTAGAGACACAGCCATGGAAACCACAGGACTGTTTGGGAGTAGAGCTGATGCAACCCTGCCCATTTCTGGCCTTAAGGTTTGGATTTAGTGCACACCTAATGGGGCTCCTCTCCTGCCAGGGTCATTGAACACTTCCTGTCTACCTCTTTGCTTTCACCTTGCCTGCACATCTGCAACTTGGATGGTGCACCCCTCGTTCAGTGGGAATGCCACCCCAGGGATAAGGCTACTGAGAAAAATATCATAGAATCATAGAATCCCTAGGCTGGAAAAGACTTTTGAGATCATCAAGTCCAACTGTACCTGTCCACCACTAAATGCGATGATACCAATGCAAATAGGAGGACAGGAATACTAAAAGTGCCTCCAGCCCAGTGGATGAATTAAATAAGACCATTTAATTTATCCATCAATGGGCAGATAGAAGTTGATAGCTTATATTGTCTTGCATGGTCGGGCAGCAAATTGGGCATCTATGTTTTTAGTCTGATTTTCTATGGAAACAAAGCTTATTTGATTACACTGTACATGCCCCCTTGTCTGCCTGGGTGTTGTCTCCTCAACAAAAACCTGCTGGCTGATTTCATTCTGATTTGGCAGAGAGTATAGGTGTTAGCGGTAATGAAGTGCCTATGTGCTTCCCGTGAGTTTTTGACAGGTCAGAGGCAAGACAGTCCGTAGTGCCTCCAGAACTAGGAAAAGCTGCAGTGGTCAGATCCTGTTAGACATCAGAGGGCCTGCACAGGCAGGCACACCTTCTCCAAACCTCCTGTGTCTGGCGACCACAAGACACAAACCCCCTAGGTGCCTGTCATCAATGCTTGAGGTGCTCATGCAATCACCCGTCTGTCCTTGTGCACCTCCTCTGACAAACCCATTAACAAAATGCTCTCAGCATGGTTTTTTTTAAGTTCAGGTTAAATAAACAGAGGTAGGTACAACTTGCACGCATTACTATTTTAAGTAGTATTTCATTTACATTATTCTGTACATGTACTCCTGGTTTCTTCCACACAGTGTCACTATAAGGAGCAAAAATGAAAGCATCAGCATGCTTCACTCTTCTACTTGGATGTGAATATTCACTCAGTAGCTTCTATCATAAATAGATTTCTGTTTTTTTACTTTTCAATGATACAGTGGGTAAGGGTCATGCTGTTAAGTGATGATTTTCTAAATTGCTTCAAAATATGATACAAATTAAAACATACTACAGAAATCTGCATGACAACTTTCCCCACAAAACTGGGGAGACATTGTCCATGCTAATCAGATAACTGGAATGTACCTTCAGATCTGAATATGGACAATAAGACAATTAGTCTGTGGTTTTCTTCAGGACTTGCAAGAATCCAGCATTCACTGGTTGCTGGCATGCCTTTCCTTCGCATCCCTTCACTCAATAATGAACCCAACTAACCTCTTAAGTACAGACACATAAAAGGGGAGAATTTATTTCCAGTTCCCACAAATTATATATTTATTCCCTGAAACAAGAAATACAACTACTGCTCTGAGGTTTAAAACTACTAATGCTATTACTGATCATCACAATATCTGGACCTGATTTCAAAGTCTCCTTTAGAGTGCATACTTAACATTTTAAAAACTAAAGTAATCTTAAAAAAGGATAACATTGCTATTAATAAAGTCAAAGACTAAAAAAAATGTGGAATTGCTTTATCTCTTTTTCTTTAGCTTCTTTTCTCAGTTCACTCAGGCAGAGTGAAGCTCATTTCCACTTTGTTTCTTCAGGCCCTGGTACAATGCTGTGGGTTTTTCTGGTCTTTAAACGAAATGTTTTAATGCAGAATGTAAGAAAAAAAAAGTTGTCTTAAATGTTATTATGTTCCACACACCTTGTCCAGCTCTGGGCTGAGCAACAGTACTGACTGAGGTGTCCAGCTGAGGCTAACGCCACAGGTTCAGATACATCTGCTACAAAAACCTCTTCTTCAGCAGGCAACTGAACTGTTCTCCAAAAAAGCATCCCATTGTTACTGCATTGTCAGGTAGATGTATACTGCAAAAGCTGAAGTCACTTGCTCTTTCTCTTAGCAAAGCACATCTGAAAATTGTACATACTTTTCAAAAGCACGTATTTCTGAGATGCTTCTCAAATGAGAAGAAACTTGGCTTTAAAGAAAATACATCAACAGCTCTGAAACCATAATGGGATTAGACTTTTCTTTATAGCTCATAGAGTAAAATCAATCAGATATGGATTTTAGCATATGTGATAAAAAGTTTACTCATCAAATATTTCATACAGATTTTCAGCTTGAGAATATAGTGCCTGTGAATGAGACCCACATCTACCTGGCAGTCATTTCAAAGGGGCTATTATAGTCTATCCAGCCAATTATTCTCACACTAAAATTCCTAAGTAGGTTTTGACTTGATGGACCATAATGACTCAGAAAAACTCATTAAACAGTCTGTCTTGTCAATGGTGCCTGCATAATGTCAGCAGAGACAGGGCATGACCCTGTACTCCTAGGGTGTAAAAAATAGCCTGTTGCCTTTAATGGGAACTTTATCTTGACTGAAGGAGCTGGGAAAGGAGATTTCATGAAAGCTCTCTATTGTTTGCATGATCTTCTAAAAACTGGGCCAGACCCTACCTCTGAAGGTGGCAACAACTTTGAAGAAGTCATTATGGATGAGTAAATGATTCAAAACATTTGAAAAAGTAATTTGAAAATTCCTATTTTCCAACAGTAGCCCCAATGCTCAGGAGGCTTTATAGAAAAGTAATGGGCAAGCCTATGAGTTATGCATCCTGAACATAAGAGTTGACAACTAACATTGTCACAATAAAGCCCCTTGCAGAAGGAACTACATGTGAGTGGATGATTGCATTTAAATAACATTGTAAAGCGATGAGATGCTAATGCATTGCAGTTTATTACTGGGCAGATGCTAAGCAATCACAATGTGCAGCAGAGTTTCTAACTCTTGGCTGAAAGCAGCAGCTTCCACCAGAGCACAAGGCAAGTAATATTCAGCACCTGCGTCCATAAACTGATTTTCTAGTGAAATATAACTGGTCATTGGCAGAAGGGAGGGAGAACTATGACAAATTGTGGTCGTCTTCTCATCTCTACTTATATCATAGAATCACAGAATGGTTTGCATAGGAACAGACCTTAAAGATCATCTAGTTCCAACCCCCCTGTCATGGGTAGCAACACTCCACTGGATGAGGTTGCTAAAAGGCCCATCCAGCCTGGCCTTGAACACCTCCAGGGACAGGGCATCCACAGCTTCACTGGGCAACCTGTTCCAGTGCCTCACTGCCCTCTCAGTAAAAAATTTCATCCTATCACTACACTCCCTAATAAAGAGACCTGCCCATCTTTCCTGTAGAAAACTGCCTTTCCCATAGGCAAAATAAGGCTAATTTTATCAGTTCACTCAGTTTCAACAGAGAAGATCATCAGCTCCGTTGCACTTGTGCTTTTTCGTGCAGTGGTACAGTGCAGTATTTTTTGGTGACAAGCAGGGTCATACATATGGGTAAAACTGCATTCCCAACAATGACTCCTCAAACACTCTATAGACTTAAATTTTACCTCTTAAAATTTGAAAGGACAGCTTTATTCCCATGCATTTCATAATACACACCTCAAGTTACAAGGTTGTGCTGAGTTCTATATCTTTATGACTGTCAGATACCTGAACAATGGGGGCAGCCAACCATAAAAAAACCTATAATATTGACACTACATGGAATAAGGAAAGTGTCTTAGAAAAGTGGTGTGAGATGTCTTTTACATTAGATCCATGAGAAGATGGGTGTTGAACTGAAGGGTGGACACTCAATGCTCTTTCATAAAAAACAAAACAAAACCACATAGGATCTTCTGTCTTTGAGATTATTCTTAGGAAACATGTATCATTTGCCTGCCAAGGTAAGGTTTGGAATCCAGAGTTAAATTTATGCCACCTTTACTAGTCATTGCTCAAGTCTACATGCACCTCTGTTCCTTGGTGTGCAGTTAAGATTATTTTACCCTATCATGTATTAGCTGACAGCAACTTCAAACAAAGACCACCTGGGACTGAGAGCTGTCTGACAAGGTAAATCATGTTGAGAAGAGGTCTTCATGGTTGGTGTGGTGAAATAGGATGGAGTCAACATGTGAAGGTTTCAGTTCCCTGTAAGATATCTGACTACACTGCTTATTTACTGCAAACCTATCATGACGCTTCAGTCAGGAAACGTGACAGGACGCTACAAAGACTTCAGAAAAAATCCTTCAGACTGTGCTCAAGCAACCAGTAATTGCACAAAGTCCATGGCTATTTTGCATGAGTTAGCACTGCAGGATGTAGCATCTGGAATTCTGAATCTGGGACGTGAAAAGAAACTAGGAGACAAAAGGGACCCAAATGCATGCTGCAGTTTTATCTCAGTATTTTCAATGCCTCTGTAGGCCTCCTTACTTCCAGAACTAAGCCAAACTTCAGCTGCTCCTAGGATGATAAAACATATATTGAAAAACATGTAGCAGGTTTTTACCTCTCTTGCATGGGTGGAAGTTGTATCCAGCTGTTAAATCTGGGATCGTATCGGCTAACAAAGTTTGTACTGTGTTTCCCTGTAAAGATAGATTATTTTGACACTCAGCTGTTTGTTTCATGTATTTAACATCATGATTGTAATATATATTACATATACTTCACAAGTTGACAGCTTTTATGAAGGGTTCCCCCTTTTACAACAATGTATGATTATGCTATGTGTACAGTAATAATTCAATAAATGGGGCCCTGCAAGGTTTGAATTAGCAATTGCTAGCGGTAAAAGCAGACAGAGATTATTCTTGCTCTCTGTAATAGGATCTTGAAAATACGTATTTAAATTTACTTATAGATGCTGTGGTACTTTCACACGCACAGTAAATCACAGTACTACATAAAATTACCACCCAAAAAAGGGTATCCCCACAAAATTCTTATGACTAGACTATTTTGTGTCAGGTTAAAAAACCCCCAAAACAAAGGGAGAACATGTGCTTTTCCTTCTCCTCACACCATCTCTATGTGGAACATGGTAAAAAAACCTTGTGCAAAGAACTGGAAGCTGTATAAGCCATCAGCATGGGGTATGCAGTGTTTGCTCTAGATGGTTTATTCCACCATGTATGCTCAGTGTTAAGTTAGAAGGAATTATACATGTGCATCGAAGGGGTAATACACTCGAGAATTTTATTCCTAGCGTGTTAGCTAAACTATGAAACACAAGCAACATACAACAGCTAACTAGCCTATCCCTGCTGTCAAGCCCAAGAGCTGTATTCATGTCTTCACGATATTAAGATTTCACCTTATTTTACATGCAGATTGACATCAAAGCAAGAAAACTGAAGCAAGAGACTGTATGGCAATTTCCTGTAACACCTGAGACTTCAACAGATGAGGATCTTGGAAACAGAAACCTTTGTTTATGTATGTGTGACTAAAAAATTGAATTAGAGGCTTCACAGGCCACCAGAATAACTGAACTGTATGTCACAGTTCTATAAATGGTCACTGGGTATTCTACAAGGTGAATATTTTTGCATCGGAAAAGCCTCCATAGGATTGGCTTGCTTTGCTTGTTTCATTCCACACTTACTTCAGCATGTGTAAACAGACCATCAAGATTGCAGGGAAGAATAATGATAGAGCTAGAATTTATATTCATAATTATTAAAGATCATGTTCTACAAGGAAACAGAGAAAGAAAACATGTTGCCCACTCTGGAAGTAAAACCATTCCCTCGCTATGTTGTAAGCATGTCCCATATGAAGAGAGTAATGTACAAGATTGATGAATAACACAGCATTTCCCTCCAAATCCAGCATGGGGCCTCAGGAGGACCAAAGACCTTTATGCTGAGCACCACTGAAACACATCCCAAGACATAGCGTGAGATTCCCACACATTTACAGGAAACTGGTCATTTTGTCACTGGATTTAGTGAAAGGAGGCTCTGCTCTTGGTCCCTACTGGAATATTTGAGTCTATACCAACAATTGAGAAAAAGAGGCATTGAGAGATACGATTTAATAAACAGTAAAAGCAGTAACAGCAGGCTTCTCACTGGCTTTAGGTCTCACTGTTTAGGACAATTATTACTCTCTTTCTATTATAGAAAGTAGAATTCCAAACCAATGTAAGTAGTGGTCATAAGTTTGAACTTCTAGTAGGAGATTTTAATGCTGCCATATTCACTACACCTTTCAGAGTTACTGGGGACTTCAGCGGTCATTGGTATATAGCAGATTTTTAATTATGTCATAAGGGTCTTGGCCTCCTAATATAGTATGTGTCAAACACACATTCACTACAAATATCACATACATAGAAGACTGTATAGCACAAGGTAGAAAGAGAAGGGTTTAGTAAGCCTAAAGTGGGAACATAAGGCACAAATCTGGTAACTTCACAGGAAGGGAGATGAAATCAAACTAGAACAGGCACAAAGAAGAGCTACTATGATGGCAGGAGGAACAGAAAGTTTACCTTACAGCAAGAGACAAAGAACTTGGTTTGTTGTACCTTGGAAAACAAAAGCTGAAAGAGGATAGGAGTGCTGTCTATAATACGTCAGAAGAACAAATCTCAAGAAGGGGAAAAACTATTAAGCTATAGGACAACTTTGCGTAAGAACTAGGTGATGTAGGCAGTTAAACAGTACATTTTACTGGATATTGGAATAAAGCTCCTAGTCATTTTCAGCAACTGGATTCTGTAACAGCTTTCCAATAGGAGAAACAGGGGCTTAAAAACACAACAGCATTTTGAATGGATCTTAGAGAATTGACAAAATGGGGCAATATGATGCCCGTGGTGACAGGAAAAGGACTTGATGATCTACTTAAGCTGCCTAGTGTAACTGGTTTGACTCCAGTTTCAATTTGGAATTCAGTTTGCAAGACAACTGTACCTATTGCCTTGCTCAACAGTCAAGAGGTTTACAGATGTTAGGAAGCACCTGCCCAAATGCAGAGACTGTAATTAGTGGTAAGAAATTGGGATTAGCAAATCAGGACAATGGGACAAAAGGATGCAGATGTTGCCATTCTGCTCTCTTCAGGAAGGTCTCTGGAGCAAAGCCAAAAGGCAAAAGGTTCTGAAGATTATAAAGGTTGGTCTTAATCCATGTCTGTATTCTCCCAGCTGTTCTCATCAACATTTACTCAAGCAGGGATCCATTGTGACTGGAAAGGAGTAGCCACAGGAGGATGTATAAAAAAAAAAAGGAAAAAATGTCTCCTACACTCTCTAGGTTATCAAGAAATCACAGGAGTAACATAATGGGTACATGGGGTGCTCCTCAGAGTCCACCAGACTTCTCAAGAACCTGCAGGCTCTGAGGGCAAAAGAAATGCATGCACTGGAAAAACACCTGTCACATTCTCATTTAAATCAAAAAAACCTTGTAATGCCCTGGGCAAGACAGTTCCAGCTAGGTCTACACGAAGCCCTTTTTGTACTATGAGGACAGCAGACAAAGGCCTTTACATAAACTGAAGTCAGTATATTCGAGAGGCTCCCATGTAGATGTGCATTTAAAGCAAATAATTTTCAAGTAAGAACTAGCTGAGCAAGAGCATACGATGCAGCTTATATTACAACTGTTATTCACAGAACAAGGAAGCTGTTAGACATCCTATAGCATTGTCAGAAGTTGACTTAGGTGACACCAGACCTAAAGTACTATGCATTTCACAGTTGTGTTTGACTGCTATCTCAGATGCAGGATTTGTACCCTTTCTTACATCTCTCCATCACCTTGTGACTCAGTTTCCACAACTTTAAATTGTGGGTATTTATACTTCTTTTCTTTCATCCTTCATGTGACACGGCTATTTTATTACAAACTATCTGGAACAAGACTTGCCTTTTATTATCCATATGCCTATCACCAAGCACAACAGGGGCCCTCAGTTGTTGGATGTGGCTGATGCTCCTAAAAATAATTATCATTAATGATACCACACCATCTCCTGTTTAATATAAAGGAGATCCAACAACAGAACTGAAGGGCTCTCCCCCTAAGACGTTTAGTGATATTTTTAACTACACCGGAAACATTCTTATAGGGTGGACTGGATTGTTTGTCTCACATTTTAGGAAGTGAACAGATGTAACAATTTTCTATAATTTGGTTTGGTGCAGATGCTGAAATGGGGCATTCACAATAAAATATATGCAGTATATGTAATTTCAGCTGGATCCTCTGGTGTTTTAAAGTAAAGATGTGTACCTGCAAGCTGTTTTATGGTTTCTCAGTCATAATTATCTCTGTTACACAGACTGCTACAACTACAACTCTTTCTTCATGTGCAAGCTTTTTAACACTGTCTTGACAATTTTGTGAATTTTGCAAGGCATGGTACTCTCCTTTTGCTTTGCTCAGAAGCCTGTTAAATTGTTTAATTTCTCTTTGCGGTAAATTTATGAAGTAATCAAATCAAAGAAGGTAGCAGCAGATAATCTATACAAGAAGCTCTTGCACAAGACTAAAGAAAGGACCAGTTTATGAATCTCAGAGTCTAGATAATTAACACATTAACAACTTTAGCTCCAAGTATCAGATTTGACAATAGAAAGGAAGCATTCATCTACTGCAATTGCATTATTATATTATGACTGGAAGGAGACTGGAAATGAAGGTTAAAATTCTTAACAGCTGCTGCCTGGTGCATGCACTTTAAAGAGTCTGTTCTGCTGCCTGTAGCATTTCTCAAGGGATGTGGGAGCTGATGAATGATGGAGATGCTAGTGCTAAAGCACCAGATATTTATTAAACGAATATCTAAATATAGCCTTTACTAGGTTCAACAATTAGGCCAAGAGTCCTCAAATCCCTTGCTGATGACTACATGAGCTGATGAACAGACAGACAGAGGAAGGCAGATGTTGTCCATGCCTTTTAATATTCTATACATACCATTAGGGTTCCATTGGTCTTCTCCTCCCAACACAAACAAGAAGTTTTCCACTTCCACAACGCAATGATGGGCACTGTTATATGGCATAACTGCAAGTAAAGAAGAATTATTTGTCAGCTCTGGGCACTAATTCCATCAAAAATTTCCAAAGGTACAAGATACAACACTGGGACTACGTCTGTATGAAATAATGGGGGAACGCATCACCACAGGCATGGATGTTCACTGAGTTAGCAGCATATAAAGCCACTTCTAAGTAATCTTGCATTATTTGATCTAGCAAATAATTGAGAAAAAAAGCTATAATTCTGATCCTTGCCCCACTCAGCTGTTGCATATGCTGCATTAAAAACAACTTGTAGGGTGAAATTACTCGATATTTTTCTGAAAATAACCAGATGCTAGGAATCCTAGTATGCAAGCAACCACTAAAAAAAATCAGCCCAGCTTTGTTCTGCTGGTAATGTTTCCACAAGAAAGAGTCAGTGTGTTCAGTAGCTTTCTATTACACAGCAATGAACAAGCTGCATTTCCATACAGTTTTAAGTTTTTAAATTAAGGTCCTGCTGATTTAATGCCTTTTCCAAATGTATACGCTTAATTTCCTGTACAATGTCATTAGCAGCAAAATCACACATTTTCTATTCATCTAATCAGGAAGCCCTTTGTTAACAAAGATCAAAACTGTGGCATTAGGTTTGCAAGATCCCTTTTTTATTTTTCGGAGGTGTCGATATTAGTATGGACCAACTACAGTTGGAATAATCTATTTTTCAAAATTTACATTTTTCCACTGCAAGTGCTCAGATACAAAACCAAGCACACACTCTATTTTAGTGTGCCATAGAGTACTATTGTGATACTATATGCTAAATGTAAACTTAAATAGCTTAGTTATCATACCACATAGAGTAATTTTGACCCAGTGACACCAGTAGGAAAAATGATGTCCTTGTTCAGCTCATCATATGGGCACCTTAAATCTAGGTGAGGACAAATGGGGAGGTGATGTGCATGTACAGGCAGGGAACTTATTGCTTGACACGGATCAACAGAGCACTTAGGAAACCAGTGCAGTGGGAAATCAATATGACTCAGGGCCAGCTCTTACTTTGTGCTCTTTTGCCAATGCCAAAAAAAATAAGAAAAGGAGGCAGCCTATCTCACACATGGATTATTTTGGGTGATATATCTCTCATTTCATTTGTTTTATTATCTTTTATTTTTCTCAGAATGCAGTTGTGCAGTATAGCATATGCAAATAATAATAATAAGAAATATGCACAGCTTTGTTATTTAGGACACATTTTCTTAAAGATCAAGTGGGCTCATTTAAGCTTCTTACTGAAGTTTTTGCCAAGGAAATGATGAATAAGTAAGGCACATTTTTAGTTTCTAGTAAAGGTCAAGTATAGTTTTCATACTCAGTGCTCTTACAAGTCACGTAAGTGAAGCAATTGTTAAATTGTGCAGCCACGTGCAGTGGAAGTTCATTAATTAACGTTATTTGTTACTAGTATACTTCATATAACTGGGAAGTAATCCTATACTAGACACTGCATAAAATTTTATACTACCTATAGATTCCTACAGTGGGATGAAAGAATGAAAATATTTTTGTTATCTTCTTAGGCCCTATACCATATTTGTAACATCCTTTAATCTCAGAAATTTTCCCACTTTAAAATTCTCTGTCTCAAAAGCCCAGTACTTTCCTTGATTTTGTGGATGCTGGTACTACAGCATGAATTTGGGTCTCCTACAGGAGATTTGCTGTCTTCCTCAGATGCATTTTGGGACCCCTCTTCTCAAGAAGAGGCTCCCTACAATCAGGACAGACGAGCTTCAATTCTACCTCAACAATGTTCTATTATGGAACCAATGGTTGCACTCTCAGCTAAGCTCTTCCTTTGGTCAATCCGGAGAGATCTAGCATTTTCAGAAGAACTGTCTGCAGGCAGCACATGTGTATTTTTCACATGTTGTGTTTTCATTTTTACAAATTCTTTTGTTTATTTATCTTCCATACTGACACAAACAGGGCCAGTAGAGGAAGAAATTATATTTTAAGCTTTTTTTTGCTGTTCCCATGCATATAAACTATGCAATAAGACTCCTACACTTATGACGATAACTAAACCTTGAAAATTAAGGGCTTAACCCTGGCTCCTACTTAACTCGATGGCAGCATTCCCACTGATATGGGATTGGGCCCAAATAACCTGAACTACCATCCATAACTCCTGGGAAAGATAAAAGGAAGCTTGCCTTATAAAGAAAGATAGTATTTGGGCTTCAGAGGGAAAGGTGACTGCAATAAAACGCTGCAGACTTTTACTATGACCTTTGTTTCTCATGGGACTGGGAAAAACACTGTTCTAGGTCTCATGAATCTGCCCATGGGGCTGGAGGGGGCTAAAAAAACCCAGAGAGAATGGAGCAATACCGTGGATATCTAAGAGGAAGAGAGTTTTGGCACTGAAATTGTAGAGTCTTCCTCCTTCACCAGTTTCAGGATCTCTCTGAATCATGAGTTCTAGATAGATCAAAACTATGGGAATGCACTTTTTTTTTTTTTTACTGCTGCAAAATGCCCCTTGAAAGCACCAGAAAGCTTGTGCTGTAAAACTATTATTCCTTACAAACACACACCCATAACTTTTCATAGATATAGTCAAAATCACTCAGCAATGAGCATGCTAAATTCAACCTTTAGTGGAAACAATCTTCTCAAACTCACTGGGCTTGCCAGGGTTTAACAGAAAAATTTGGCCTATCACATAGTCTGGCCAAGCTGTTGCTTTCCTTAGTTCTATACAAACCTTTGTCTGCTGTTTTGTTTTAATGATGTGAAAATCTCATCTTCTCCTTTTTCAATTTCAACTCAGTGGAACACCTGCCTGCCCCAAGAAAAGGGTATTTGAAGAGAAGTTTGTATGCCACGCTCAAACACAGCCCAGTGTGAGTTTTTAGCGTGTCAGTCAGTGAGTTAGAGGGAAAGGGTAAGGAGAAGCTAATCAGGATGAAATGAGATTAAAGGCTGTCTAATTTTACAGCAACTGTGATCCATCAGCCACTGTGAAAGTGACAGTGGAAATGAATGATGGAGACAGACAGGTGGGGCTGTACATTTCACTGATTTATCCTCAAATGCACTGGGCCTTATTTTATTGAGTGAACATGACCGCATTTATCATGACTGTCATCTAAACCCACTTCCCTCCATTTAAAAAGGTCACTTTACTAGGAGGGAGTAGGATAGAGGCACTTTCAAAACAGATTTAAAATTTAATAACACATGTTTATAAAACCCTGTGCAAGAATTCTCAACTTTATTAAAGGCTGATTTAAAAGGAAGGAGAAAAGACTATTAAAAAGAGAAGAAGACGAAAAAAAGCCATGGTCATTTGGGAAACATGCTCAGCTACCAAGGTGATGGGTGCCAGAGAATTATGTGAAACAAACAGATATAAACAAATCAATCAGAGAGGGCAGAAACCACCTCCTCTAAGCCCCAACCCCTCACACACAATTCCCAAAGCTCAGGAGGTCAATGGCTAACAAACTTGCGCTTTCCTAGACCAAGAGCACAATTGAGCCCAAGTAGCTCTACAGGAAACACCCCACCAGCCCCCTTCCCATGCGATTTATGTATAATCAGCAGCAGACACCCAGTAAGGTGAGAGGCAATTTCTTAGGTATGTATATGCAACATGAGAACTCTCAAGGTCAAAATCAAATGGGTGATTTATACTTCAGAATAATCTGGAAGACAGTGGAATCCAAGACTGCAATGAGATTACTAAGAAATACTTCACTACACAAACACCAGTGACATTGCGCAGGAGGTGACACTCATGGATGTTCTTCAGATGCAAACAAAGGTGGAAGAGACAGCAGTACTCTGCGCATCTGATTGGGATAGCAGTCCCATGCAAAAACTATCACATTGTAACCTTGGTTAATGAAAGGCACCAGATAATGTTCTAGGACCTACTTTCATAAACAGAGTCTGTAGTGAAACCAAACACAATCATTAATGCCTACAAGGTCAGCCAGATGCAGTGATTATAGAATCAAAGAATCATAGAATCACCAGGTTGGAAGAGACCCATTGGATCATCAAGTCCAACCATTCCTATCAAACACTAAACCATGCCCCTCAGGACCTTGTCCGCCCATGCCTTAAACACCTCCAAGGAAAGTGAATCAACCACCTCCCTGGGCAGCCTGTTCCAATGCCCAATGACCCTTTATGTGAAAAACTTCCTCCTAATTTCTAGCCTAAACTTCCCCTGGTGGAGCTTGAGGCCATTCCCTCTTGTTCTGTCCCCTGTCACTTGGGAGAAGAGGCCAGCTCCCTCCTCTCTACAACCTCCTTCCAGGTAGATATAGAGGGCAATGAGATCCCCTCTCAGCCTCCTCTTCTCCAGGCTAAACAACCCCAGCTGCCTCAGCCATTCCTCATAGGGCCTGTTCTCC
>WAAB01002255.1:15762-112280 GCA_013389865.1 Piaya cayana
CATGGGAGCCTCATTTTGCTCCTCTAGTTCCGGGGTTTGTACACAGGGGAAACAACTTTCTTTACAATTAAAGACTGAGGCAAAGAAGGCATTAAGTACCTCAGTCTTTTCCTCATCCCCTGTCACTGTTGTTCCTTCTGTGTCCAATAGGGACTGTATGGTCTCCCTAGTCCTCCTTTTATTATTTATATATTTATAGAAAGAATTTTTGTTATCTTTCACAGACTTAGCCAATCTGATTTCTAGTTGAGCCTTAGCCCCTCTGATTTTTTATCTTCACAACCTCATTTCCCTCCTGTAGTCAACCCAAGAGGCCTGTCCCCTCTTCCACAGCCCATAAATATTCCTCCTCTTCTTGATGTCACTCAAGATCTTTCTGTTCAACCAAGCTGGTTTTTTACCCTGCTAGCTTTTTTTTTCTGGAACACAGGGATGGTTTTCTCCTGAGCTGCTAGGATCTCCTTTTTGAAGAGCTCCCAGCCCTCATGGGCTCCCTTGCCCTTAAGTACTGTCTCCCATGAGACTTTGCCTACCAGCCTTCTAAAGAGTTCAAAGTCTGCCCTCTGGAAATGTAATGCTACTGTCCTGCTAATGATTCTCGAAAGGTACCTCCAGCTTTTGTATGGGGGGTGACAGAAACACACCTCACTCACCTAACAAACAATAATGTGTGCTGTTTGTCTTACCCGGTTTTGCTTAGTTTCTGCCAATAACTGCACATTTAGGAAACTATATCTGTTGTTCTCCACACTTTAACCAAGGGGTCATCAGTTCCTCCTTCTTATAATCCACCATCCCTCATCTATCGTCACTTGAACACTAACTAGCAGGGAAGAAAAGGTAGCATGAGTAGTATTTTTCAAGACAGAGGGATCACTCTTGTCCCAGGAGATCTGGAAGCTGTGATATAGCCCATTGCCATTCCTCTGCTGAAAACTTCTTTCAGAAACTACACTTGATTCTTCTACTCAGAATTTAAAAAACCAAATCCACAGATTTTTCACTGCCCTGAAAAGCTCAGCTGCTTGGAATATAGCAGATATTGTAATGAAAGCCAAGAAATTTTCTCAGCCACTGCACAGCTTGAGCATATCCCCTTCAAAACTCCATACACATCAAGAAGTCATGCTTATCCCTTCTAATGACCTGTGGAGATGATGCAAGTGATTACCGGAGGACATATGGAGTCAATAATGACCTTCCACAATATTAACAGCCTAACCTGTTGGGTACATAATATTCAACTACTGCTACTTGAAAACTGGTGGTTTCCATGGCTTTTCTGAGGGCAGAGTAACCTGAGAAGATGTCTCTTTCCAGTACAGAAGGCACCTACAAACTCCCTTCAGAAGACTGTGATTTGCTAATGGCAGAGGCAAAGTATTCATTTCATTCCAAACTCTCTCTCCCAAATGCTGGCCAGACCACAGCTGGTTCAATTATTTCTTGAGAACAGAGCATCAGATACTGTTCACCTTTCTTTGGTTCATACATCATTTGCAGGAAAGCTATGCATTTATTACTGAATGTTACTTGTTATTTCTCACCAAGGAGGTTATACAAATAAACGCTAGGATTGCTCGGTGAATTGTTCACTTCCATTGTTTGTTGTTTAATAACTGTAGGGAAAGACTGACCACAACAAGTATGAAATTCTAGCCTTGCTGAACACGGAGGAAGTTTTGCCACTGACTTTAAAAGCATTGGGTTTTCACCCACTGGTATTTCCTGCTCAAAAGATAATGAAACAAATTTAAAAGAGGATAATAATCAACGGTAGATGGCAAATACCTCCATTAACATTCCTATGGCCAAACTACACCCTATTACCTCAATTTCAAGCAAGTACGTGGGAAGTATTTTTTTCTAGTAACACACCAATACCAGTCTTTGATCTGAGCTCAGCTTACTACGAGAAGCTGGGGCAATCCAACAGCAGTTACCATAACTAGAAAATCTAAAGATCAGGATGAAGCGCTGTACCTCAAAGTCACTATTAAGGACAAATACCTGGTATAGCTCTGGTCCAGCCTGCACCACAGAGTACTCTATCAGCTCAGCTAGAGACTTCACAACCTCTTCAGTCCTGTGTCAGTTTTGTGGCAACTCACAACACAGTTAAGATGGACACAAGCCAGCAGAGTTCATCCAGGACACAGCCCCTACTTCACCTGTGGCTGCAAGTAAGCAAGGGCAATATGCCACCCTAAACCTACCCTCAATTCAAGACAACATAAGCACTCAGAAAAAAATATGTGAGCAGATAAAATCTTTGGAATCATTCACAACATAGTGATTTATATTTCATATTAGTTAAGGTATTTCAAAATATGGAGGTATTTGTTATTAATGAAAATATCACATTTTTCATTCAATGTCAGTTTGAACCAGATTCTTAAATTCTCTGGAATAACACCAGCCAGGCCTGCTCAGTCTTGGTGTCAATTCAATTGTTTTAATGGGCTAAATTTTTAATTTGTGAGCACCTAAAATAAGACACTTAAATTCAAGCTGAAGCACCAAATCAAGCAAACCTAACATCAGGAATAACTGGCATGCTTAGCTCCCCTCCCTCCCATAATCAATGGTTTTCAAGGTGCTTGGATGCAGGCTCTGAGTACAGATGTGTTTACTTCCATTGGTGAAACTCACCCCATGGCAGGAAGTTTTACCAGGTTTTCAGCAACACATATATTTGGCTGTTTGCAAGAACAAATTTTACCTATAAATTTCCAGAGCTATGAGGACATATTTTCATTTTAATTCAAATAATAAAATAAAGCTGCCTAATTGGATCAACAGTGTCCGAATAAGGTGCATTTCCACCTTAAAAACTGATGTTTCTGTACGAAAATCCTGACACAATCTTCCCCATGCAGTGCATAGCAAACTACATACACTCATCTCTTCCGCCTTGCTACCTCCCCCATGGAAATGACTACGTGCAGCCAAATGGCCAATATGACATCTAAGAATCACATGTAAGTGAATACACCAAACATGTTGGCATTGAGTGGCTCAAGGAGATGTAATGCATGGTCCTGTGAGAAGGTTCAAAGTGGCATTTCCTCTTGGTTTATCGTCTACATACCCATCAACTTGGTGAAGGCTGCCCCCATCCATCCAGATACCACACCAATTCCCATGGACTGTTAATCAGAAGGCATTTGTTGTCTACCACCATGAGTTATGCAATGTTACCTCAGTGGTGGCTGCCCCCAGTGGAATATGCTGTGTACCTACTCAAGTCTGGATTTACAGACTCTAAAGTAGAGCTCAACATATATTACTGTTGAAATGACATGCAGTCCATGTAGTATTACATTAACATACCTAGGATGCCTGAAGAAAGCTCAGGAGTCCCTGCCAGGGATTGCAATAAGGCTGAGTTCATCTTTAATGGACATGCCACTCAGACAACATACTGTCAGGGCATCAACAAGACTTAATGACTTCATCTGGTTTATGGTCTCCACCCACACCACCATAGGCACAGGAGCATTTTGGCTCAGGTTTGGGCACTCAGACCTGGACTAGATGGACCCCATGTAGGTATGTTGCAGTGTGTCTCTAGTCCTGTCTTTGGTCTCGTCTCTTGGATGGACTTTGGACTCCCATTAAAGTCTGTCCTCTTGGAGCCACTGGGGCTGCTGTGCTTTGACACATACTCACAGGCAGGAATATTGCTGTCTAAGCAAGGACTGCAGCACAATTTTTCCCTTGATTCTGCATGTCCCTACCATTACCCTGATGAAAAAAAGGCACTTGGAGATGCTCTGGCCAAGCTTGACATTCTCATCACCACCAAAATGGTTGTTCAGGTACCAGGACAGGACTGTTTCACTGTTGACAATTTTCGCATGACGAACAGAATTAAATAATTTATAATTAAATATAATTTATATTATTCTTTTTTCTCAGAATGGGTGGTAAGAGCCCACTCCAAAATGTACTAACCACTAGGCAAGCAAACATAGAAGGAAACACAAGAATCAATCCACACAAATTACGTAACACCGAAGACTGATTTCTCCAAAAGAAACCAGGTAGAAAAGTTGCTCTTCCAGTCCTCCCCACAGATGGGCTTCCAAGGAGGGGAAATGGCAGACTAACAGGCAGTTTTTGAATTCAGGCAAGGAAACTCGACCTGGGCAGCAAAGCAACATACCTATGTAAAATTGGCACAGACCACTTACTTGTAAATGTGTACACAGAAGATGAAATGAGAATGTATATCTGAAAAAAAAATCCATTAATAGATATGGACTAAATTATTGTTAATTTTCTTTTGCTTTCTATAATAACAGTACTGGATAATACTTTCAAAAAAACAGCTATAAAAATGTGTTTTGAAGTCTAATCATAACTATCAGAAAAATTAACTCCATATGGGCAGTCATACCAGAAATTTTATTCTCTCTTCAAAAACTCTGCAGATTTAGAAAGCATCCAGTCAAGGAACAGAAGCAAAGCCACGTTTCTTAAAATTAAATACACAGGCAGCTGCTATTTAAAACACGTGGTGTCAAAATTCATGCACCGAACCACATTCACACAGAATCACAAATAATTCAGAAATCACACACTAGTGCATGGCTATGGACTGCTGACAAACACGATGAAAGGTTAATTTAAATCACTGGCCATGCTAGGACTGCAGCATTCAACATGTACAGCAGAGTACATTAAATTACGTGTGATCAATCCCAAATATTTAAAAATATACTTAACTGGTGTGCATTTTTCGTTGAAGAAGTTAACTTTGCAAACAGAATTGCTGATGAAAATATCGTTTTCAGTTTGGTAAAGGGAAGCTAAGGCTGAGATACAGATTTTACATGAACAAAACCTGGAATCCTTATGCTATGGTTTGAACCAGATTCTGGCGAAGACGGAATTCAAGAAGGGAATGAAACTGAAATTAACAGAGATGGGTCAGGTCAGGTCAGAGATGTAACAGAAAAGTACTAGGACTGGAGGAGGAGGTGGCAAAACCTGCAAACACACCAGCACATAATGATACACAGCCCGAGTCCTGCCCTCTTCATAATCCTGTCAGCATATCTTGGTGGACATTTGTGCTGCTAACTGCCCCTGGTTCATGGGGTGCATAGCCTCCACCATCACCAGCAACTGCCTGAATTCAAAAGACAGTAAGCCGGCCAACACGACACACTGTTTCTCTGCATATCTTGAAAAGGCAGCTTTACCTCTTACCTCTACTTTATGTAAATGCCAAGGCACTTAGAAGTTACAAACTGCTACTGTGAGAGGCTGCAGTATGAGACTCCTACATCACCCCTTTGTTTATTCATGTTGACATGGTCCATTGACAGCTAACCACGACACTTTCCAACTGATCATCTTGCTGAAGATTCAGTCCCACAAACAGCAGAGACCTGCAGAAGCTGCTGTTGCAAGAAATATTTCTGCCCTTTCTTGTTCCAGGTTCTATCACTCCTTATGATGGTTGATGCATGCATGCAGCCAAGCAATAAACAAGCAAAAAAAACCACAATTTTTTTAAAGGTGCATTTAATTTAACCCAGATCTGTTCCCCACTAAGCCTCCCTGCCTGGCTTCACAAATTGGAGTTAGAAGGCGTGTGAGGTCATGAGAAGAGAAGGACTGATGTACCAGCAGCAGCACTTGTAGTGGTTGTAAAACTACAAACTCAGCACACAATACAAAACTGTTTAAATGGTTCTGACACTGCTGTTGTGGCCTGCTCCTCTCACAGCCCAGGCAATCCAGGCCCCTCTTTGTGCCAGCACAGCGTCTCCTTGGCACCCCTCGGTGAATCCTTTCAAAGTAATAACTTGTTGGATAAATAACTCAGAAAACAAGAGAGTATATTATTATTTTGGTTTTAATGCCTTGAGCAGGCTCACTCAAGAGTCAAACAAGTTCCAGTGATGACGTGAAGGAGGAGAGAAGACCACAGGATAGGATTTGGGTAGAAAGGAACTTGAAACAACAGCAACAGATTCACCTACCATACAGCCATGCAGGATATGAAGCTGCCATATGAATGAAGCAGGTAACAGTGAACGAGACCTCTGATTGTAAGAGGCTGCTTCATTTTCGGAAGATGTGTAGGGAGAGGCTGGAGGCTGCAGGAACAAATGGGATTTCTCACAGTTAAGGCAGCTCTGCCTTGAGCTAAAGGATGGAATCCTGTCCCTGCCATTGCCACACAATTTAACTGCAGTGCTAGACAAGTTCCTTAAGCTAATTTTTTCCACCACTACCTGTTTCCCCTGTTTTGAGAACATTAATTACATGTGCTTCATCTTTGGGGTGCCTCCTCTAATCTCTTTGTCTTATATGCAGGAATGAGCTGTTCTCACTCTTGTTAACTGAAGTAGGTGGAAGACACAGCATGGAAAGCATGGCCTGAGAGGTCTTAAAATGGGCACCCCAAAATAAAGGATGCCTTTGACTTTAATGTTCTTGCACCTCCATTCCTCATTTGCAAAATGGGAACAATGACAGACTATGTTCCTCACAAAGAAGATGGTAAAAAATACCACAATGAATGCTAATGAAGTAGTTGGCCCCTGTTGTTGTGAGGACTCTACAAGGAATGTTGTGGAAAAATATATGTTTTCAAAATATTTTAATGGCACGTGACAGTCAGGATCTAGTTGCCGAACTACAGAGAAAACAAAATATCATGAGGAGAAATTCAGCATAGTCCCTTCTGTGCACTGACACGTGACAAATAATAGTATGTGATATCATTAGAGATGGTATCTTAATGCTTATGCAAACAGAGGCTGAATTAAAGCTGCAGAGGCAGCTTAATTCTCACATTTCCTAACTCTGGTGGGCTTGGGACCACTGTCTGCCTAACGCCCTTTTGAAGCTTAGACCCTTGTGCGTGATCCGCCTGGGGTCTGGCAGTCAGCTGTCTTCCTCACCCTGCAGCTGCTTCGGCATCACCCACGTAGATGCTGTGGAGTCCAAATCTACAGAGCTCAGGGACGGAGTTTCAGGAGCCTTCCTCCTCCTCCTCTTCCTCCTCCTGCCGCATTTCCCTCTCGGCAGCAGTTCGAGGCTAAGCCACTAGATGGGGTGCCGTGAGCTCGGCTCCCCCCTCTCCCGGGAGAGGTATTTCAATCATCTTTTGGCTTCAGGTTTTGCAGCCAACCAAAAAACAAAGGGGTGAAACGCAGCACACAAAAAAAGAGAGACATAGCCAGCGTCCTCCCAAGCAGTGAACTTCTGCTTGTTCCTCGTGTTCAGTGTGAAAGGGAAGAAATCAAATGGAGTAACACAAACCCCAGCGAACGCTCGGAGCATCAATCCTGGTGGATGCTGAGCCAACCGCGCTCCTGCTGCCTGCAATGGGCACGGCGGGTGCTCAGGCTCTGGCACGGTTATCAGTCATACCTGCTTTGACTCGTCTTGTCTCAGCTCCCCGAACCTAGACTGCATGAGGATCAGTCAGCGATTTCTCTGGCAGTCCGCACACATCTGCTTTTCCACTCCGTGCACCAGTCCCAGTGAAATATAGCAGGCACGGTTCCCTTCCACACCAACACCCCGCCAAGTCTCTCTCCTTTTCTCTCTTAATAATGATCTGGAAGCTGGGTAAAACAACGTGCTCTCTTTTGACAAAGAGCGTGCTTCATCATTAGAGGGGTGAGGAAGAGGAAAGAGGACATGAGGAAATCATGACACACACACAAAAAATAACCTACAGAATTAGAGGGGGAAAAAATCCTTTCTAAAATGGTCACTCCTTTCCAGTGTAAACATAGTTTACTCAAGGTTAACCCCAAACTGGACTGCATAAAGGTGGCAATATTACAGCTCTCTTCTTATCTCCTTAAGGAACAATTATTTTGGGAATCATGCAGAAGCTGAAGTGCACCTATTCCATCAGGAATGTGGGAAGGGACCGGTATTTTCCTACCTACACACTACTGCTGAATTATACCTTTTCTCACTCTTTCCCAACTGCTTACAAGAACTGTCCCTCATGAGGCATCATGACCCCAGTAACACCAGTTACTATAAAACCTGTATACAAAACACACCCAACCACTCCTTCCCAACAAAAATACAGACATCCTAGATGTCCCATACAGCACCTTATCATGACCCGTCCCAGCCTTGCAATCTTCTGCAGATTCATTCTCTTCTTCTCCATGGCCAAGAGAAGGAGAGAAAGAAGTCAGGATAATTTTGAAGTCAGTCTTTTCATTTGCTTGTCTGGTATGGGTAGAGAAATTCCTCCTCCCACTCAGCAGAGGAATACAACCTGAGGGCAGCTGCTGGGGATGCTCACAGCCCTGGGCAGCAGTACTGACAGGGGTAAGCACACTGTCAATTGCCGTCTTTATAAATGTGGTTTTACACAAATTAGGTTACCACTGATACAAAGAGGTTTGATTCATACTACAGAGCATGAACAGATGATCAATGCAATTGCTTGGGTTTAGCACTGTGCTTGTGAAAGTCACCACTTATCAGCTGGGCTGCAGTAATTGCTTTTAGTCTCTCACAATTAGAAAACACCACTAGCTTAAACTGCCTTAAAGCACTGATTAGATTGTTTAAAAGAACACATTTTATCTTACATTTGTAATCACCTAGGAACAAGAGAACTAGCAGGCACTGTGGCTCAACTAGTGGGTGCTACCTTGGAGAAAAGTAGAAGAGCTGGATCTCTTGCAATCCTTTGACTATAATAAATTTACAGAACATTTAGACTCACACAGATGACAAACAAACAGTAATACCAACTACCTGCAAAACAGCTGGTGAAATCAACCTACTCCGTATGCCTGTGTACCTTATTTAAACAGGTCAGTACCGTTGGATTTTTACCACTGACAACACATATCCCCAGTATCAGTTTGGTGCTTTTATTACAGAAATACCTTTAGTTAAATTCTATAGCATCCTTAAAGCCAAATTTCAGACACTGAGTCTGCAAAGACAGTTCCATATGATCGGCTGTACACATACTTTCTCATAATAAGTCCCCAAAATTATTTTGTTTCCTGAAATAAAGGAGCAGTTTCTGGCATTCTGCTAGATTACAAAAGCAAGTTTGGTATACCTGCTGAGATCAATGCCACTCAGAGTTCACATCTACAGTAATTTCCATTGCAGTGCCAGGGTGCCTAAATATAGTTTTGATAAACATGGATACTAAGCTTTTTTTCAAAATCCTTGTCTTCAAATCTCATTACAGATCTGTATAGATCTCTCTTCTCTACTGTACAAGTGTTGATAACCCAAAACATTTTCAGAAGTTACAATCAGGACCACTAAATTCAAGACACTGCGAATATTTGAAGTCCCTTCCATTTACATTCTTCAGTTTACTTTCAATTTACTTTTAATTTTCAACTGTAAGATCAAAACCTCCCATTTAAACAATAATCAGTTGAACCACAAAGCTTTGTCTTAATATACTAAATGTGCAAGATCAGAGAGAAAATTGTTGGTAACACTGCTAATGAAACTCGGCAGCAACTTCCCTGAAAAAAATAGGAATTAGGCACTCAGTTAGGTTTCATTTAGAAGCATGACAAAGGGCAGTGTTATTGTTGCACCCTGAGGGGACAGCCTCAGGGTAGAACTGAGTACCAGAATTTTTATGGTGTGGTATAGCAATACCTGAGCAAACTTCATGCTACTGACTTAGCCCTATCTGATGTACTCTCAGGTTCTCTTTTGTTTTAAAGGTCCTACTGGTCTAGACCCCAAGCTCAGCAGGTGCTGTATCCACTGGTGGCACAAACACATTAAACAGGCATATAGAAATGATCCACAAATGGGTAAGTCAAATATTTCTCTCCAGATTATTAGTATCTGTCTGTGGGTTGCTCCAGTGGACTACCACAAGACATTTAAAAGTAGAGTGGACATTAAATTCTAAATTCACAATAGATTTCATCAATAAATTGCATGAAGTAGTATGAATTTGGTCCACGGAGTTAACTTTTCTTACCTCTAACAGGCTAGGTTCTCCTTTGTTTATGGTTTTTTTTTTTCCTGTGAGGTTTGCACGGCATTTTTGCACCAACCTCTGCAGCCCGCCCAGGATGAATTCCAGTTGCAGACCCAGCAGGCAGCTCTGGCATCTGCCCTTCTATGTAATCCACAATGAACTACCAACCAAAACCAGCACTTTCTCCCTAGCTGCACCCTCCATGGGGCTCCTCACCTCCAGGATTGGTGTGCAATCAGTCTTCCAGTACTTTGGTGCTACCTCTACAGCCTTGCTTCTGCAAACAGAAGACTTTCTATCCCTGGCCATGCACCCAGGGGCACCTACAGCACTCCGCTGCTCTGTAACCTCTGTGCCCCTGCAAAGCCTCTGAGCATTGGGGGAAATGCAGAGCTCTCAAGAACACTTTTTCTATACTGCAAAAATGTTATTAGTGACTTCAGAAGCAGAGGCAAATAACTTTGGTGTTGTATAATGAAATGGTCAGCCTCAGAAGAATTTTTTTGGGTGAATTCAATAGAAGGTGATAGATCAATGGAAGTTTTCTGTATGAAAACAATTTCTCTTGACACAGCAAATTTAGCATTACTCAAACAAAATTTTCTGATATTTAAAGATGTATCTTCACTCCTGTTGAACCCTACTTACTGTTCTATGCAGGTTCTGTGTAGGTTGATTTCACCAGTAAAGGACTTTTCTCTAAGGAATCAGTTATTTTCCCTGAGGACCATGAATTATTTTCCAGTATTGAAAGTTTCAAATGAAAGCCCTACAACTGCTTCAGGTGGGAACCGGCAATGTTTTACCTGCAGGAAAAGCCCATTCCATGGCAGACCTACCTCTCTAATAGGAGGCCAGGCTGTTTAAATCAAGCAGCTGGAATCAAGCCAGATCATGGCTTCAGGAAAAGGGATGCTATGTCAAGACTTTATTGCTGTTGTAAATCTTTGTAGTTAAGAAAAATCAAACTTCTGAGCACTAAAATGATCATTTCTTGCAGCCATACTGCAGGCAGATTGAGAGTTGACAGGAGGACAGTGGCTCCAACCTTGTTGGGTGCCCCAGCACGGAAAACCCCTGAGTCACCCCACACATTAATAAGACTTAAGCTGGAGGCTTTAGTCCTGCATAAATCTGTACATGGGGCACCTCTGCCCAGGACATATCTTTCTCTCCTGGAGCTGAAGTTAATGTGAGCCAGTAAATGCCCAGCTGATTCCAGCAGTTGTGATTCTGCTGAATAAAACAAAGTTTAAATGAGCTTGTACAGACATTAGTGGTAATGCAGATAGGAGACAAGGACAGCACAGGGACTAGCCAGAAGTCTGGATTTTTGACAACACAGATCATCCAGCTCTATACTACTGGCTGCCACAGTACGTAAAATAATTGTAATTTGCCGGAGAGAGTATACAGATAAATTTTGTCCTATGTTAATGCACCGTCATATAGAGTTCTTTTCAGGCAGTACTTAGTAAAGTACTTAAGCAAGTATTTAAACACACTGCTGAACATCAATGTGATTAATACTTTGCTGAGTTAGAGATATGATACGAATACATTTTTCTGCTGTTGTAATTTTTCATTATATACACTTATAAGCTGGTCAGAAGTATTTTCTTTCAGTTTTGCATCCAGCCAATGAGTTAATTTGGGAGTAAAATTCTGCCTTAGTTACGCCTGCAGAATGATTTTCACATGCATGAGGGCAGAAGACCTGTTGTAGCTGTAGCTGCAGCTGTAGCAGTCTTAAGAGTTGAAGACCTTCCCTTCTCCTAAATTAAAGCTAAACTGTGTGCATTAAGTACATTATCAACTTGTAATAAAATGGGAAATTTAATAATCATTCAGTCTTAGATAGTTTGTTACTGAAAATGACAGGTGCACATCAGCCACTGGAAGCACTGGGTGCTTGCAGAGTTCATTGAGCATCCAGGTGGGCTTACTTGGGTTCATGGATAACAGACGTTCACACAGTGGAAAAGACTCCAGTTGCCTTTTGCTGCCCTTTAGAACAGTTCCCAAGATGCCTGAGTAGGGGCTTCTCATGCCACATGGCCAGGGTGCCATAGCTCACTCCCATACCTCAGCACTCACACACAGTTCACATGGATGCAGGTTAGCATCTTGTGGTGAGGGGCCCAGAACTGAACACCATATTCGAGGGGCAGTCTCACCAGTGCCGAGGACAGAGGGAGAATAACGTCCCTGGAACTGCTGGTCATGCCATTTCTGATACAAACCAAGATGCCATTTGCCTTCTTGGCGACCTGGGCACACTGCTGGCTCATGTTCAGTTGGCTGTCAACACTCCCAGGTCCTTCTCCTCCAGTCAGATTTTCAGCCAGACTTCTCCTAGTCTGTAGCACTGCATAGGTCTTACTATGGGTAAGATTACTGCATGTTGGGCTTTTGCCCCTCACCCCAGTCCGTTGACAAAACCTGCTTGTGCCCTGCATCCTCAGACACTCTTCTGACATGACTTAATTCATTTGACTTGGTGTTCCATTATAAAGAGACCGCTCTGGGAGACTGCAACACCACCTTCTACCCCTTTGTGCCTGTTAATTTGAGGTAACTCATAAGAGCAGTTTGAGTCTTAGGGCATCACTGGACCCAGGTGGAGGACCAGAGGCATCCTGCACCATGTGCATAAGGCGGGCGTGATCCCCTTGGCAACAGAGCTGCAAGCTGAGCAGGTAGCCCCAGGTCTCAAGCCAAAGACCCCATGAAGCAAGCACAGTGATTCTCCAAGGCAGTTCTCAGGAGCTCAAAGTCTTTTTCATCCCTCGGATGAAACATCCCTGTTTACAAGTAGAGATGTCAGGGTCTTTGGGCAAGGTATGGTAGCTCATTCTACAGCTCCCTTCATTACTCCTGCCCAGCAAATACTAGAGGACATCACTTGTCCAGACTGACAGGGAGGCATATGTTAAAGCAATTAATTAATTTGCCCTAAAAGATTGAGGTCAGGCCAGAATCTGTACCTTTCCTTGTGCTCAAACTGATCTTAAGAAATGGGATTTCCACCATTTCCCACTGGAGATTATTCCACAACCTAATAGATCTCAATGTCAGGAAGTTTTTTCCTGATATTCAGCCATAATTCATATCCATGAATTATGAGCTACTGTCGACATCACACCCATTGAGGCATTCCTAGAGCCTGCTTCATTTAAAATTATATGCTCTAGTTATGCAGGGATTCTGTGTACTAGGGCAAAATGCTTTTTCTGCAGGTTAATTCATTGCTATTCAATTTGTTAACACTTTTTCTCGAGTGAACAGTCATTCTGCAGTTGCATACCCTATAGTAGCACAATCACCATTTGGAAGTAGAATCACGATATATAAATATGACAAAACAACATACCAAAACCCATCCCCTTAAAGACATATTAGTTTGTTCCTGCAGATACTTACTCCAGCATTCAGCTAAATGAAAGCAGTAGCTCATAGAACACCTGGTACAAGACAGAGAGCTTAGGAAAAAACCTCATAAGTCTGTAATAAATTTTATTTCTGTCTTAAACAGAGGAAAGGCACAGGAGTAGAGGGGCAGGTAGGAAAGGGGGAAGGGGTAGGGAGGGAAAGGGTGGAAAGAACTCAATCAAGCTATGAGAAAATAAAGGAAAATTGAAAAAACCAACTTCCTACAAACAATAAGCCACCACAATGCAATAAGGACATAAAATAACAAATAAAGTTGAGGATGCAAAATGTGTGCTTCTTGCCATTAATCGCACTTACAAAACTGAGAAAGATAAAGCAGACTTCTGAAATGAGTATTACAAATAACTGTGTACAAAACACTTCTTGGAAGGAAACTGCCTTTTGTTTTATGAACATCTGAGAGGAGAAAATTTATAAACCACATATCCATTTATCAAAAAAGTCTCACAATTTCTCTGAGAATTTTTTATGATTACATTTTGCCCAGCTAGTCATGCTTTACTGTCCTGTTTGCAAATAATTTCTACATAAACCCAAGATTACATTAGATACTGAAAAAAGGACATACTTTCTAAAATAAGTGACTAGAAATACACACCATAGTTCATTTTCATCCTCATACATGCCTTGCTCCCATTAATGCTACATAAATCCCAGAGCAACTAGGTAAGAATAAACACACACATTTTACGTGAAATCATCTTAGCAACAGAAAGCCATGTTTGCAGCATGGAATTTATTCCAGGTGGACAATTGCCAAATAGAATAAAGGGACCTGCACGAACAGATCTAGTGAGAACATTTTTGACAATATTTTCTTTGACTACAATTATGTGACTTTGCTGAAATCTGTATCTAGCCAGGTGAGACACTTGCTTTGGATAGAAGACAAAACACCACAGCTCCCAGTTCCTACTGCACTGGAATATGTGTAGTCATAGCAGACACATGATATCCACAGGCAGAGATGACTCTAAACATTGCAGATCCTTTAGGACTGCATTCAGCCTAAATATTTATGCTCTGTTGCTCACCTGGATTTACCACTGAAGTCATGGCAACTTGCTATTTGTAGCTACGCAGTTTCTGGTTCGCAGTTAGCCTTGCAAGTCTGGACAAAACTGTCTTTGGTGGGGCAGTGAAATACCCATTGGGACATACATAAGGTATTCATAAGTTAAAAAATTGTACTCTGATTTGAGCAAAGTAGGGACTTGAACTTCAACTGCCTGCCTCATCCACACCTCATAAAAGTTGTTGAAATTAAAAGGGACATTCTGATACAACACTGGTTTTGTAACAAAGTTTGAAGGAATTTGTTTTTATTTTGCCTTGGAACAAAACTGTGCAAGTTGCTACAAAATAGAACAGTCATCCTCAGGCAATTTGTAAAAATGTATAACTCAAGTTGAAAGATGAGGTAGAAAAAGTTTTGTGATCCAGGAGGTAGGTCTTGAGTCAAAGGTTTTGATGCACTTGCAATTCTATAGCAGGGACCAGCATCTCCAGGAACAAACAGCATTCTTTGTGAGACATCTCCACAGAAGCCTGACATCAGCATCTGCTATGTAAATAGCACAGATCACCTGATAACTTGCTTGTCTTCATAGAATCATAGAATGGTTCGTTTCAGAAGGGATCTTTAAAGGTCATCTAGTCCAACCCCCCATGCAGGGAGCAGGGACATCTTCAACTACATTAGGTTGCTCAGTGATTTTGACCAGTCTGGCCTTGAATATTTCCTGGGATGAGGCATCTATCTCTGGGAAGTCTGCTCCAGTGTTTCACCACCCTCACTGTAAAAAAAAAAAATCTTCCTTATATCTAGCCTAAATCTACTCTCTTTTAGTTTAAAACCATTATCTTTTAGTTTAAAACCTTGCCCTACCACAACAGGTCCAGCTAAAAACACTGCAACACATCAGTTTCTGGAGGAGGAGGCTGTAGGAAACCACAATGTGTAAGCATTGCCATGTCAAACCCCCCACCCCAGGTCCTTCAGTTTAAACTCACCTCAACAAGTTGGTCAGCCTGCTGCCAAAGTTTTCCTTACCTCTTCTAACCAGATATACAGAGAGAGAGTTGACATTTCTTGAAAGTTACCTCAAATGATAGTGCATAAGAAAACTATATTTAAGGCACTAACACAGGGTTCATTGTGAGAATGTTTTACATTTTCAGTTATTTGTAGTGCTTTGTCTTGCTTTTAGATACACAGGCGTGCACCATTAATGGCACTTGCATGGTTGAATTCCCATGCATCATCTTAGAATGGAGTTGTGGTTAAACACTCTGGTATGTCACACATGAAAAAAACCTCTTCACTATACTTTTGTTTCTCATTTCTATATTCTCACTTCCCTGTATGTGTAAAGCATGTGTCTTATTGGCAATATGTCTGACCACACTGGACAAATCTAAATCCAGACTTAAAGCTGGATAGTTACACTGATCGGTCAAATTTTCTGGATATAAACTTTCTTCTTCTGTGACTGTGTTTTCCTGGTTTGAATATTTTAAAAGGGGCTAAATATAAAAATGGAGAATATAGATGGAATTTATGTTTAAAATTAGCTTTTGATGCAATCAGTGTGCTTATTTCAGAAGAAGGATAGATGTGAGCATGTAAACACACGTACATGTACTCATACCACTTCTACATACATCTGCCACATTTATTTCATTTGTCTAGTGGATAATATCAAGACTTCTGCCTTACCAATATGCTAATGCTTGCTCAAGCTTTTCAATGTAGTGCTTAAACCATCCTCAACACAACACTGAAGCAGTAGCTGCAGCATCCCTGACTGCTGGATAAATGGAGTAAGAGAGATGAATTTTTTCATGGCTGCTAAGAAGTGTTCATCAAGACACATTTTTGATTAACATAAGGGAGCACTATTCTTACAAGACACAAAAAAGTGGGGGAGGCATTATAATTTGGCATATGTCAAGAGATCTAACCTGTTCATCTGACTTGACTCACTTTTTGCAAATATTACTTCTTTTATTCACTTACTAATTGATTGAGGGTAAATTGAAGGAGGAAATCTCTGCTTGTAACAAACTCATTCTTCTAAAAAGTAAAATCTCTACAGTGAATGAATTTATTTATTTAAAAGACACAACATTTCCAAAGGTACAATATGTGGTACTTAAACTGACATTTATGCCTTTGAAAATTTCTGCCAAGAACCTCTGACATGAGCATATAAATCATACTGTCTGTCTTATAAGTAACCAACTTGGAAAATAGAAAACTGACTAAAGCACTCCAACACAGGAAGGACAAAGAAAGTCTTAGTAGCCATTTCAGAAAAACAGAGGAACTGGACTTTTGTTCTTAATTTGCCCAGAAAAAAACAAGTATCACCTTGTATAGGAATGGCTGACACAACTATGTGTCACAGAATTGCCAAAGTCGACAGAAGAGAAAGAAATGCAACCTGTTCCAGTAGAAATTATATAGGCCGGGGAGTGGAGCGACCCAGGTTCTATGAGGCCAACTATGATACGAAGCAAATAATTCTATTTTCCTTTTGTTTGCCCCTCTTATGGATAAAATGACTAAATAATGATGCTGAATTTCTTTAACGACCAGTATGCTTAAGTGCTGGCTGACACTCAAAAATGTTGTAACCGAAGATGGAAGACTGCTGTACAGGAGGCCATGCTGTCATAGAACATACTGAAGGGAAATTTAAGAAGTCAAAATGGCAGAAGGAAAAAGATGTTGTATTCAGAGCAGACTACCTGCACTGGAGGTGCATGTGAAAATGAACGCACAGTCAACCTAGGGCAGGAAGGAGAAAGCAAACCGCCTTTATCAGAGCATTGAGGATGAAAAGGTTACTGGCTGCTTGTCAGAGAAAGACAAATGAATGACAACTACTTGATATTGTGTGATTGCTGCTGGCACGAAGGAGAGAGATGGAGAAAGAAATCGAAGTGCCTGATTCATTACAGGAACAAACATGGACCAAACACAGCAGATGTAAATATACCTATCAAACGGTAGGAAGGTCAAGACACCTAAAATATGATGAAGGGATAGTAATTAATAACCATAAAGGAGGCATTGGTCATCCTAACTAAACTCTCCAGGCTCGTCACCTTTTGGACAATTCCCTGTCTTTCCTATATAAATATATTGCCTGTATAACTTTCATTGGAAAATTACGTTGGATTAAAATCCAGACCTAGTGCAAACCTAAGCATAAATGTATTATTGCCCATAAATGTATTTGCCACAATTTTGATGCTCTTCCAATCCTCTCAGTGGTTTACACAGGTGATGTGGTTAGCTAGGGACTTAAGAGATGTTACAATTACCATCTTACTGAAAAACAAAGTACCAGTATGAAAGAAAGATCTGCTGCAGCTGCAGTTTCACATGGATGGAGTGTGCCAGGTAAGAGTTCAGTAATGCTTCCAATATTTCACCCTTTTGTGCTTTAGAGAAAAAGGACTTTGCAGTGAAAGGAGGATTCACTGTATACCTAGAAATCTGCAAGACACAATTTCTCTCCTACTCATCACTTCTAATCAGACAGATGGATACATTGCTATGGAAAAAAAACCAAAAAACCAAACCTAAAACAATGACTGGATCAGTTTTATTTATTTCTTGCATTCGGTGTTCACATAGCAAGAAATTTAATTCCAGTTGGATCAGTCTCCTGCAATATTTTTTTCTTTCATTTAATATATTTTTTAAATGCTTAGAGGCATTATGACAGAAAAGCATGTATTTTTTTGCCCTGGTTTATACCCATCATCCTTACCATTACAAGAAGACAAAAGCATTAAAGTAAAATTAATCATGTTAAAAGATTTTAGCAAAAAACAAGGGAGACCATGCATAAAGCATCGCTTTGTCTAGTGTGAAGTCACGCTCTGATTAAAAACATATAATGAAAGTGAAAGTAATACATCATTGCCTTAGCAGTAGGGTTTTTGGGAAAGCTATGCAATTCTGAACACAAAAAATCTTTATAGGCTCTGGATTTTGAAACCTGCAATTATTATTGAATGATTCTAACAAACAAAACATTGTTTCACTTCCTTAAAGTTTAATTAATCTTAAGATGTTGCAGTTAAAACAAAAAAACAAAGGAGTTCAAGGATTAAACAAGGACTCTTGGCAGGACCATAGCTGGTAATTAAAACCAAAGCAGCAGTAGCTGGTTCTGAGCAGTGAGGCATGAGGCGGTGACACAGAGAACCCCACCACAGCCCGACATCCAGTAAGTAGTTATGAGGAGTGTGAAATATCATGGCACAACGAAACCCCATTAATAGTGCAGAATTTTTGCTGTTACTAAGGTCTGTCAAACACCCATCAGCTGCTCAGTTTGTGTCACTGGCAGCAGTGGTCGCCTGTTGCTGCTACGTGACATAGGTAGCACCCAGCTAAAAAATGAACTGGTGTTTGTGCATGTGTAAGCAAGCCTGAAAAGAAATCACGCAGTGAAGATCTGTTCCCTGTACTTTGCCATATAGTCTATAAAAGCCTTGACTTTGCTCAGGCACAACTAGGCAATAAGAAATGTTCCAAATTATACAGCAATGTGCACATTATGAATTTCAGATTAGGACTATGCCCCACATCAAATAAAAGTAGGTGGCAGAAAATGTTTGCAAAATGCCACTTACTTTCTCCTTTTTTTTCTTTATTCTGTCTCTACTCTTTGTTGTCAACCTAGGAAAAATATTTGTCCAGGAAATACCAGGCAGGAAACGTATACAGTAATACTAGACTGTGAAAAATCTACCGATCTCTTGAGCCATAGCATTCTTGCCTATAGATGATGGCATTAAAAAATTGGAAATGGGTGCATGCTTCCCCTCTTCTTCTGGATCTATGAACAAGGCAAGTTGTTTTCCTGATACCTTTAGAATTACTCCCATTAGTACTGATGCATTTGGTGCTTTGGGTAGCCAGGCAGAGAGAGGAGGGCAGCATCCCCTGCCAATAGATCTAGTCTTGTCATTGGAACAAAATAAGATTGCTACTCTGCTGAGCTGTCACACTCAATAGCTTGTGCTGTTCTACCTGCAGCTGTCTTCATAGCTCCAGCTGCAGCGTCACATCTTACATGGAGGCAATAGTTTCTGATGGCTGATCAGAAACCTTAGGCATCGCACAAGAAAAGATGCACAGCCCTAAGCGACTGAGTGGTTGCAATAGCCAGTCTCCACATTGAGAAGGAAAAAGGCAACAGACAAGCAGCTTCCTCTGAAACAGGTTTGCAGGCCCTGCTGAGTAACTTCTGGGGCTCCTTCAGTGAGGTGTGACAAGAGGAGATTCGATCTCCTCTCTCCTCAGTGGTCTTACCACTGCACCCAGAACTAAGTATTTGCAAGCTTCTTTCCTACCTTCCCCACTCCCAAATGCCTGACAGCAGAAAACTAGTAAAGTAGATGGGTTTGAAGGAGGAAGGGGGAATTTCTGTGAGCATTTACATTGGATCACTAAGTCTATAAGTGCAAAACCTCCTTTTTGTTGGTGCATGGCAGGGGGGTGGGGTGTCCGGATGACAGAAGGATAAAGAAAAGACTTTGTAAATGTTTGCTAGTACAGGAGGAAAACAAATACACCTAATCCAATAGTAAAATAGAATAACCTGAAATATCAGACTACAAGGACTGAGATTCTTCCCACCACAGAATCTCATGAGAAGGACATGGTTTTTACTCTGTTCCTGATCACCAAGGAGCAAACTCCTCATTTGCACTGATGAGTTGAGGATGAGCTGCAAGCTTGGGACTGATAGCACTATCTAAACAAGTGTAAAAGAAATAGAAAACATCATCTTCCTTTGTTGTTGGTAATACATTTCTGATATTTTCCAAAACTGTGGACTGAGTTAAATAAGAAAATAAATGTACTTCTTCCTAAACTGCTAAACTACATGAAAAAGAAAGAAGAGTTAAGTCTTTAAATTCCCATACCCCATAAAAGTCATAGTATGTTGAAACAACATCACAACTGCACTGAAGTACCACTTTGTTGTAATGTGATTAGTTTGTGGTCTTCCCTAAAACTGCTCAGTTATAGTTCTTCAAGTCCCTGCACTGCTACACTGTACAGTCTCTCAATGTTCTACGGAAAGGATAGCACAAATATTCTACTCCAAGTTGTCTCCTCTTCCCAACCTCTCATATTAAATTAGAAAACAAAGGAGGGGGTACCTGAAACTCTCATTTCAACTTTTTTAAAAAAACAATTATTGCTGCCATTTGAGAATAGAAATAATATTTTCTAAGAGATCACGCTTGTTAACATTTAGTCTTTTCCAGTGTGAAAAAGTAACCTTGAACAGCAGTCCACGCCAAGAAGGCATCCTTTTCTAGCAGTTTTTGTAAGAACAGGATTAACCGTGTCACAAGAGGACTGTGTATGTGAGAGTCGCTGCCTCAGTCAACACTGAGACAGATCCTGGGACCTTCAGGACTTCCAGTGCTGAGCACCAAGTGCTTGAACATGGGCTAGGTAGGACTGTAACAGAGATGGTGGTGTTATTCAAATACTAGTGATGGATTTTTAACCACAGCACTTGGGTATCAATACTCTGGATTCAGTTTCCCACAGTCTTGGAGACAGCATCACAGTGTAAGTAACCAAGAACTGAATAAATTTTGTTCTCACAAAATCTGACCCAGTTACATATAGGTAAGATTCTGAATAAACTTTTTTTTTTTTTTTTAATTCAGTGGAGAGTTCAGATCTTGAAGCAAGAGATCCATTTTTCCTGCCTATCCTGGTGAGCCACTGGATTAGACACAACAAATTCAAAAAACCTCAACACTTCTGCCTTATGTAATATCACTGATTTTTTTACTGACTTATAATCTTCAGAATTTTCATAGAAGCTGTGTACAGAGATGAGTGTCATAATCTCATTATTCTGAAAAACACAAAGCATACCACGTTCTCTAGTACAGATACACTAGTCTTTTCTAGTGTACAGTACATACAACCTTCTGTAATTTACATTCTCGCACAATACTCTCAACTATTAGTCCAGGGCAACTATACCTAAGCAGTCTTTATGTAGAAGCACTTTGATAAAGACTCCTAAATTTTCCACAGGAAAAAGCAATTTGCAAAGGCACCATTTCAAGTCCTGCACCATAGCAGTCTTCTAAATTCTTTTTCATCCTGACTTGAGCACATAATAATGCAGATGTAACCCATTAAAGGACTTTGCATAAGGGATGAAAAACAGAATTCTGTGAAATGTACTTTACTAGGGGGAAAAAAAGCAGGTCTATTAGGAAATCCAGGTTCTACCAGTTGTCCAGTTTTAGAAGTATGGCTTTGATTTATGGATAAAAATCACTCATTTATTATTTTATCTATATTGCTTTGGGCAATTTTGACAGTTAAAATTTAGTTTTATTGACCAATGCAGCCAGTTTAGCCACAAGGGGACTAATGTACACACAGCCTGCTGCACTCAAGAAGCTATGATTTGATTCCATGACCAAGCCAGACTGAGAATCGCAACCAACATAACAATAACTTCCAAATCTCAATGCTCGAGGCAAAATACTTGCTCTAAAATACAATCAACCTTCAAAAGAAGGTGGGAAAGAATTTTGTGATAGCAGCCTTTGTGCACTCTTTATTGCAGCTGATCTATTCCACCAATGCCTCTGTCAGCAATGGATGCAGAGTAGTACAGCGGAAAATTTTCTTTAATGATTGCGGACAACAGATAAAGCTGGAAGAAGGAAATGAAAATCCAAGAGAGAATCAAAGGGGTGCTCTAGTACTATGACTTAGCAGGGATCTGACTCAGAGAAAACTGTCTTGAATACTGGTTTGGTTTTTTTTACCTAAACTAGATTTTATTCATATGTACATAAATATACATGTATTCATGTCACAGCATGAAAGACTTTCAAGTGTACTTAAAAAACTTACTGGAATGATTTTAAGCCAATGTTAATTTAGGCCTATCCTATTATAAAATTAGCATCTTCTGCAATCTCAATTTATTGCTCCATTGTGAAGCCCCTTGTGATACATAAACAAATCTCTGAAGAGAAACAAATCAATAAAGTGTCTAATTTGATTAACCATGTTTTTAAATTCATCAAGACAACTGTACAAAAACAAACCACTTACTTGTCAGTATTTTCCATGTCTTCTTTTCATCATCATAATACTGAACCAAATTGCTGGGTAGCCGGTCAGGTCCGGGAGGCAATCCTCCAACCAGTAACAGCATTTTCTTATTGGAACGAATTCTTCACCCAAAACAAGAGGAAAGATGAACAACTACATTACTGAGGAGTATTTTTAGTGGCAACAAAATCATAACCATCAAAAGAATGTTCACTGCTTGCAGTTTTCTATTTCATTTTTTTGTGTTTCTTTCCCCAATCATGTCTCAACAATTTTTTGAACCAAGCAGAAAAATGATCAGAAAAGCTGCATATCTCTCTACTCATGGAATAATAAGCTTCCTTTATGCAATTTGTTAGAGGTTCATTCTAGAACGACCTTTTTCTTATATTATCCCTTTAAATCATCTCTCTTTACAGCTGAATACACATGAAACGCTCTGGAGTTGTACTAAGGTTAAGCATTAAAGTTGCATGTCAAAAATCGTATTAGTCAAAATCATTATTATAAGCCATTCTACACTCAAAGAACCTTGAAAAAATTAAGGTTATGCAGAGAGTTTGTGAGCCAACTCTTTAATCACACACTGAACTTCAGATATATAGTTTAGTACAATTAGCAGCACTGGGCTAATGGTTATGGGTTAAATGCTACTTACAAGCACTTTTGTTTGTTTAATTTAGTCCAGACTCTTGCTTTCACTCTCCCCCCGGCTCTCCCCCTTCTCTTTGCTCTCCCCCTGTGCACCACTGGCTATAGCAACACCAATTGGTAAAAATGAGACTGTGATGTTGTTGTGAGCCTCCCCAGAGTGGAGCCCTGCCAATGCTTGCCACTGATCCAGCGGCATGAACCTGCTCAACTGTGCAAAGTCACTCTAATTCCCTCCCTCTGTTTTTCTACCTTCTCCCCCAGGGGGCAACCACTGAAAGGAGTGACTACCCACCCATCAAGAGCTGGCAATTCGCTGCTATTAACCGTGACCGTGATTCCCAATCTGCCTGGCAGTTCTTAACAGGACTGCAATGTCTCATATGCAGTAAAAGTGGTTATCTGCACCCTGGCCTCCAACGCTCCACCTGATGAATGTACAATTTCTTTGCAACATTAAGGGATTTAGCACAATTGGAAGTGAAAAGAGGAGGGGAGGCCCAGACCCCCAGATGAGCGCTAGTGCTTTAATAGTCACTTCACATATAATTGAACTTCCATCGGTTATACTAAGCTTGGGTGTGATAACACTGAAATAAAGGTCTATGCTCAAAATGTTCCCTTGAAGAGGGAAGGTGACGTAGCCTGGAAAAAATACATCAATATGAATGAATATGCAGGAGGATCTTGCATATGATGGAAATCATTCTTGTCAAACACCAACATTTCTCCAAGCACAACACCATCAGTGTAGCAGTCTGTGTCTGCCTGCAGCAAATACTCCTGGCCAAGAAATGTAAAGAATACCACAAACCAAAGCCCACTATCAGAACTGCACGTGGCGGCATCAAGTCACCCTCCGGGAGCTCCAGTCTTGGCAGTGCACTCCAGCAGCAGGTGCTTTACTAGTGAGGCACACCAGTGGTTTAGCTCCAACTATCTCCTAGAACAAGTGTTGCAGACCCAGCAGTCTACCTTTGTGTCAAAATCGCATCCTCTCCTGAGAAGACTGGGCAAAATGAACTACGTTGTGCTGTAGACGTGCACTATCCGAAAGGAATCTCCTTCAGGAAGGGAGCACGAAGCTGAAGGCTCAAACCACACAATGCCTAGGAATAAAACCTTTCAAATGGTTATCCAAAAGATGTATCCTACAGAGTGCAGATAAATCTATCAGGAGGATGTCTGGGGAATTCTATGGCAGGTGGCCTCATTGTTTTTTTAAATGTATTCAGGGTTCAGGGAAGGTCCTGAATTGACAGCAGAGGAAAGGAACCCTTGATTTGCAGGAGCTGGAGCTACTCCACAGGGGCAGTGACATTGCAATATTCTCCCATGCTGTCCTACCCTACTGCTTCACCTCTGACTCGGGGTAGCCCCTGTGGTCCTTCAGTCTTTCTGACATGCCAGGCTTTCACCTCTGCACTGAACCTTCTATGTACTGTCAAATGATGACTTTTACCTGCCCACCAGACTGTATCTATGTAGAATATCAGGAACTGTCTCATGAGCACTGTTGGTACAAGCTCCACTCAGTGAGACCAAGCTCTGGGGAAAGCTTTCATAAGTACTGTCAGTAACTTGAAATGTTCAATCTCCCTGGTAAAGTTTTTAATGAGAGAACATTTGATAAAAACTATGCAACACAGAAGTATGATAAACTGTTTTTGGTATGAGTTAGGGATGATCGCACACGTAACAAGTGGCAGAGCAAACCAGAGCCATAAGTCAGTTATGCATGGTCATCCCTAACAATAGAGAATAAATTGTTTATTCCAGCCCTCTTGTGTTGTATGTTATATCACAATCAACTCCCTATGTATTGTAAAATTCAGAATGCCCTTGCAAGGTTTACTTGATAAAGGAGTTTATTTTGATTTTCATCTTTCATCTGTAAAACTCCCTTCTAACTCCATAGCACTGTGAAAAACCAATGAATAGCCAAGGCTCAATAGTTAAGGTGAAGAATGAAATGTCAGATGTAACTCTGAGTTTCCAGACTTTGGCAGCTGCAACTATCCTTAACATTACTTTTTCAGCTAAACAATCTAAGAAGCTACTGCTTCTTCAGAAGGAGCAACACTGCTACCTGGGAACGTTTAAAAAATATTTAGTATTTTTCCATGTTTAAAATGGGAAGAAGCTCTGAATAAAAGTTTAATAAAAACTTCACAGCCAGCAGAATCTCCAGCAAAATCACAGGGAACTCTCACATGGCAAATAAGAGATGGGCTTTTTTACTCAAAGTATCTAATTAGTCTATATTGAGAGCTCTTCCAGTGAACCCATTAAAGATATTACAGTCACTAAAGATAAGCGTGTTTTAAATTGATGTATTTTCTTGGAATCAGGTCGATTTTTTAAGTTTTGGAGTGAATCACTACATTTAAGGTTTTGAAAAAAGAATTTCTCTATTACATTATATTTGTGTTTCATATCACAGTGAGCAGTATTGCTGAAATCTTAAAATCCATACTAGAACCCAAAAGATATGGAAATGACCAATGCTTATATTCAGAAGACTTTCCCAGATGTTAATAAAAATGTAATTCAGTGAAACATGACAATGAAAGCAGGGCTTAAAAATACATGTTATACCTTAGCAACATAAAGTTTCAACCTTTCTTGCACTATATGTTTGCTCTTTGGATAACTGAAGTTTACTACGTGAAATGGTCTTCATTATATCTGAAACACTCTCCTTTCATAGTCCTTATTTCTCAGTGTAATACACCACTTGGTTACATACTGTGGTTCACAGTATCCCTAGCAAGGCTATCATGTTATCATATTAAATTAACAGTAGTGAGCCCTGATCAGGGAAGGCTAAAATAATCTTGACTGCTACTAGGCAGGCTGATGTAATGGAAAAAAAGCTGAGATAAACTTATCTATATATTATTCCCAAAGCATTTCTTTTATTTAGACTCCAGAACTCTAGTTCTCACTGCTGAACATAAACTTGTTTCTATTCTGTACATAATTTGCAAAGATTTAAAAATACTTAATTCACCCTATTTAAGTTCCTGGGTACTCCATGTGGTGTGAAATTTGTCTACTTACAAGACTGGAAACCAAAGTATATTTTAAAGTCAACATTTTCAAACTTGTATCATTTCCTTCAGGTGCACAAACCTAGGAATTTAAGAACTCGTGTAGTGGGTTTGTTTTCAGGGATGTTGAATATCCATCATCATACCTAAATCCTATTCACTTTAAAGGCAGCAGCAGATGCACATCAGCTCTAAACAGTAGATCATTCGTCCATAGTCTAAACTAACAGAGCGCAAAATGCTGAGCCCAAGAGAGTTTATCAACTCACAAGGAATCAGTAGAAAAGACAGCAACAGACCTCAATACTCCTGACAACCACTCCCACCCAATGCTCTTTTGCAACCTTGATAGCCTTATGTTAATGGAAAATGCATGAATGGTAAATACTCTTCTTGTACATTGTTTTTCTTTATTAGCATATCCATCAATCTTGCATTGATGTTTCTTTCTTATCTGGGCAGTCAGTAGAAGTTCATTCTACCAGGGTTGGCAAGAAAACAAGCCACAACAACGGGTTTGCTCCAGACTCTTCCAGTTTTTAAATAATGCAGTAAAAGTTTCCCTCACTGCACTAGCAAATGCAAAAATAAAAAAAAATAAATAAAAATTGGAAAGAATGCAACAATTAAGTGGCAATTCTGAGGTTCTAAATGCATTCAGTGTAGTGTTACACATGTGGAAGAAACTCCATCTTAGACATACAGATGATCATGGTAACCAATGGGGGGGAAAAAATAAAGAATACTATCCAACTATTCTTTCCTTTTAACTCAGGGCGACAATTAAACCAAACCCATGATCACTATTTCTCTTTTAATATAGCTTTCAGTATGGAGTGAGATGGGTGGTTCTTGAGACCAGGGACCTCACAGAGCTCTGACCTTAAATGTAGCACAGCCAAATCAAACTTCAGATATTTGCTCACTGAACTCAGGCACACACAACAAGAGCCAGAAGACCAGCCCAGATCCAGCAAGTGCAGGTGAATTTTACCTACATCTACAAATCCCGTAACAACAAAGGATTTGAGAAACCGAAGGCTGACACACAGTAATACTGTCAAAACAAGAAGCAGCAAGAATCTCAGAAGTGGTTGTATTAACCTGTAGCAGAAACAAAGTATTGCAGTGAAGTTTAGATACCAACCTCAAAGTAACAGACAAAAAGATAAATACACTGTCCCAATCAGCATTCCAGTTGCAGAACTTTGTTAACACTGAAGACTTAATTTAATTTTCCAAAACCAGGATGATCCTTAGCAAACTTTTTATTCTAAAAGGCCATCTAAAGGAGTGTTATATCTACGAAAAATTTAATGGAGAATCCAGTTGTGGTCTGATAATCTGAACTGATGTTGCAGACATCCATTACCCCATGACTGAAGAAACTGTTTTGCCATCACATAACATGTGATGAGGTCTTTGGTAATTACCTTCCCCACTCCTGGACAGGCATTTCAGTGTAACAAAAGTGTCATAAGAAACTGCTTGTTTCAATGGATTTTGGTTTCCATGGGCAGCTGTCTGCAAAGATACCAATGCTTAGCAACATGTTTAACAGAGAGAAAATATAATTATCCAGGAGTTTAACTATGAAGTTGATGAAAGCCAGATGTAAAATTGCTTTTGGACAGCAAAATTTTGTGAGTGTTTTGTTTTGCACAAAACAAATTAATGAACATTTCAACATGCTAGGTAAATTAGCATACAGAATCTCTTCCTAACCCTACATCATCATTAAAGAAAAGACCTGACCTCTCATAGCTGCCAGATCAAACTTCTGCTGGAATTTGGACCCTCTGGGAACATCTTTCTCCTTATGGTCCAAGTATGGAACTAAAGAAATACCTCACTTCTGTCAAAACCTAAAGCATGCTGAGCATTATATAAGTCTATTTGAAATTATGACCAAGAAATTATTTAGTTTTTAGATTCAAAATATGTTTAAAAATATGTTGAATGTATGAATATTGCTTTATGAATTAATTTTTCTGACTCTCCTAAGGCACAGCTATTGCTATAGGTTCACCTGAAACAATATGAAAAAATTTAATATTGCATCTGAAAATCAGTCTTATCTTTCACTTTAGTGCTACAAAGATTCTGGCTTTCATCTTTTTATTCTCAGTGTGAGTGTGCTTAGCAGAAGGCCTTGAGTACATGTTTTCCTTGCAGCAGAGCTCACTGGAACATCCACTCAACAGGTACAGCAATGCCCAAGAGACACCCTCTCTCCTGCTCATTTAACACATGTTGCTGACCACTGACAGACTGAAGTTTAGGAACATAAACACTAAGTTGAGAATGAATTGCTGCAGACATTTAATGTTGTATTTGTTTTCTGAATCTACTAGAATTTGTATTTCTGTCCAATGCATTTTAAAAAAATAAAATAGAAACAAAAAACAGTCACTGTTTGCTCCAACAATAATCCTTTCTTTTTGTCTCTGTCTAAAAAGCTGAAGTCTAAGCCTAAGTGCATCTTTTGTCTGACAGGCTACACTTAACTGTTAGAAAGTTACCTCACAAGTTAGTTTCCTTTATTTCTACAATCACAAAACAATTTTCCATCCTCTGTATTAAAATACCTTATCTGTTTGGAGCTCTGAATACCTGATTTTGATTTATGAATCCAATCCCACTGCTGTTACTGGTTTAGAATGGTCTCTAAGTGAATCTTGAAGACTTAGGTTACTTTTTTAGCTGGTAGATTTTTAAAATTAATGCCCTTTCCTTTGGGGATAAGAACCTCTGAACTAACAGGTAGCTTACAGGTGGGAAACTGTCCTGGAGGAGTGGCATTCCTTTGGGAGGAACACACAGGAATGTCCTTCTCATCTTTGTGTCCCTGTATTACCAGCTTATTCTTCACGTTGACAGGACACTGGTACAGTTCCCCAGAAAGATTCTCAATAGCTTTCCCATACAGAGTATCTCCAAGGTTGCCATATTCATACACAACACTGTTGTCTCCTATAACTTAAGACAGACTTCCTTAGATGTGTTACCTATATGAGATCATAAATAGTACTTCTACAGTGACAATATCTACACAAACAGATTATTTGAACACAAGTCCTCAAAAGCACTGAGATCTGAGCACAAAAGATACCCTCCCAGCCACCCAGTGAGTATCTGAAGCATTGTAAGCGATCCAAATCAAAGGAATTTTACTAGCAAAGCTTATATTGGTAAACAAGTCACAAAACCTCCCGTGTCATGAACATTATTGGCAGAATTATACACACAGCTGTTTTTCCATATTGTTGGAAGTTCTGAAAAACTTTAAGGAATTACCCTTGATCATGAATATATTTAAAAATAAAACTAAAGAAATTGTCAAGGTTAGATGCTCTTACAGTTTGCTTTCCCTTTCCTACATCCCTCTTTTTTGTTTGCTTTAGACAGAGATGGTAAAAAGGAAATGTTTATAGAATGCTTCGGGGGGGCAAACCCACTTTTTTCCCCTAGGAAATGTCAATCAACTCTCCTTTTTGATTTTCAGATGGTGAAAAGTCAAGGAGGTCTTTAAAAAATTTTTTTTATTTGATTTGATTCTGTACTGGATGTCCATGACTACCAGAGCTCTCTGCATCAGAGCTGTTCTCCCCACCTGCTTCTTCTTAGGAAGCTGAGGAGAAGAAACACAACTTTCTGCTGTCTCATCCAAGCTATAACAGAGTACCTTTTCCACTGTTAAGGTTTTTTTTTTTTTCCTGAAAGGAGGCAGCAGTTAAGGATGACAGGAAGAACCAACTGTGGCATCAACTTCTACTTACTTCCAGCTTCAGAGGAAAACGTCTGTTTCCATTGAACTTGGCAGTTGATAATATTTGCTCAAAGTTTATTGTCTGTGTTCCAAGAATACAGAAAGAAGTGTTGACTACCAAGTAGTAGGCATGACAGTCTTTAAAGAAAATTTCAGGAAGGCAGCAAATATGAAAAACTATGCCAGAAAGTATCTACAAATGGATTTCAACTTCCCATAGTCTCTAACTTCTTTAGACAGTCCTTTGGTAAACTTGTAATATCAGATGGGTTCTGTTTTCAACAAAATCAGCATCAGAGGTGTCTACAGAGCGGTAGAGTCCAGCTCCAAACTTTTATTCAGGTTTCCTATTAACTTCCCTGCTCAATCTTTTCAGGCTGTACTTTGCAGAGGATAATGACAAACTTTGCTCTGATTTAGAAAACAGCTCTGCTTTTTAAAACACCAGATTTGTTTTAAAAGATAAGATGAATTTTTTTAACAGATTATGAGGATTTCTTTTTTCCCATAACGTGAGTTTAACAGAATCAAGGCTTTTTTTTCCCTGGCATCCTATTTTCTGTTCATTTTGTGCTCTACATTTGCTCTCCTCACTCCCCTCGCCCCCAGGGCTCACTGTACTTTCTCTTCAAGTACAAATCCAAACAATTACACTGTTGCAGCTCTGTTCCATTTACTGCTCAGCAGTTACAGACTCAGAAACTCTGTACTCTTGTGCAATAAGGAAAAAACTATAGTGACCTCAGGCCACAAACGTGCCTTCAAAGACTCTCTCCTTTCCATCTCCTCTTTCTGCACGAAGGGGATGCACGTCAGGCAAAGGGTAAGCAGAAAGCTTTAGACAGGACATGTAGGCAGCCAAGACAGGGGTGTGTGATGCTTACCATGATACTACAGCACTGCATTTGTAAAAGGTTCACTTTAAGTATAAATCATACCAGCAGGACTTTGTTTGGGAGGAAACTTCCTTATCTAGGATGCTCTGCGCCACCTGTGACCTATGGTCTCCCTGATAGGACAGTCCTGGATTGTATTGCCAGAGTATGGGCACAAGACCTCATGGCAGACAGCTCTGTCCTTTTAGGGACCCACAGGATTTGTAAATGAGCTTCAGAGTCTCTAGCAGGTGCTGGAAAGGAGTATTTTTCCTCAAGTACAGCATTTAAGGAGGAAGTTCCCATTTTTGCAGACACTTTCCCCTTAGTTTGAGTGGCTTAGTAAGATTATTATTTTTTAATGTAATTTTCCCTTTAGTACAAATCAGCTTGAAATCTAGTGAAGTATTTCTGCCACTTAGAAAAAAAAGTTTGGAGATGCAGATGTTTGAAGCTGCATCAAGTGCTAAAAGGGCATACATGTCTTTGAGAAAGCTCCCAAGGACTGTCCTGACCCACAGCAGTCCAGTGTGCTACCTTGTGACCTTAGCCTGAGCTCCAAGACTCACTCCCTCTTGGACACTCAACATCTCTCCACCTACACTTCGACACTAACCTGTCTCCAAAGGCAAACAAGTGCAGGTATAGCAAGTGAAGCAAGTAGGTGAAACTAACTAGGATTAAGCCGACTACAGATCTGTGGTTCACTTCCCCGCAGCCACTAATGTGTTGGCCTCCCTTCTGCAGCTCAACTGAGAGAATCCTGGCACAGGTACAATTTCCTATATTAATTCAGGCATGTAAGACCAGATCCAAAGTGTGCTAAAATAAACTGGAGCCTGACATTCACTTCATCTACACCATAATGCAAATATTAGTAATTCACATACATTTTAAGGTATGATTTTTATCCAGGTGCTGATTTTCAGTCTGAAATATTTCTCAGTTGCAATGAAACATGAGGATCAATATTAGTCAAAAATCCAAATATTGGTGCCAGGATCACAAAGGTAAAGGCAGGTAGTTGTTACCAGGACACACAACAATGTATTTCCATAAAAAACCAAGCAAATAAGCAAATTCTTCTACAGCCAGCAAATATGCCATACTGAGATCCTACAAAAATCTTAGTAGAAAAAGAAGTCAAATCAAATTACGGTCTGTGAGATTTACAGACAAACAGTGTAGTCAAGAAGGAAATCATTTAACTGCCAAGGGATGCAACCAGTTTCTACAATTTTTTTATCTCCTCTGTAGAAAGTGAACCAGATGGACATATATATGTCTTCCACATAAATGCTAGTGTCTCACACTTCTCATCAATTTACATTTTCCTTCTTTATCAACAGTTACTGCCTTCCTACTGAGTGAATACTGGCCTTATCATCCTTATCACCAGTCACTGTTTAATTTGCCATCACTTTCACTAACATCACCTAACATCAAACAGTCTGGATGACACCTTCTTCCCCGCTGAAATTAAAGAAAAGTAAAACCCTGTACAATTAGCTTCAGATCAGAATTTGCACTCCTAATCTCCCCAAGCTCCTGTAGTCTGGGGAACAGAAGTATAGAAAAACAGCTGGGGCTGTACATGGTAGGACTTCGCTGAACCCAGAAAACAGCACGGTCAGGCTTACCCTTCTAATCTCTTTGTCTTTTTATTTCACTTCTTTCTCTTTTTCTCTTGAATTTCATATTTTCTGTCTATGACTTCCAATCTCAGGTCACTTAGTTGATCCCGGTCTAGTATTCTCCCCCACATCTGAAACAGCTTTTCCATAGACTGAAATACTCGGTTGTTATTGTCAAGAGATGCTGTTTCTGCCCAGAATTGGGGGGGGGGTCCCTTTTGTTTCATTGCTTTTCTTCTTTTTATCTGTCAAGGTCTTTTTGTTGGGCTTCTCTCCTTTTCTGTCTGGTATCATATTATTTCTGTCTTCTCCCTTCAAAGCTGTTCTCCCCCTTTCCCTCATTTATGTGTCCTTGCTTTCACTTCTAACATCCTGCTTCTTCCCTGGGGCTTCTCAACTCTTCTTCTTTTTCCTCATTCCTCTTTTTTCCCTCTCTCCCACCTTTACTTCTCTCACTCCCCTCTGCCTTTAGGTACCTACAGACATCTAACTGCTGCTCACCTGCAGATCCTGGGAGGAGCTGACCAGCTTGAGCCATTGATGTCTAGATGACCTGCTTGTGTCCTACAAACAACACCCAGGTCATAAGGGGTTGCCTCTTCCCACCCAACCTATCTCATGTCTGTCTGGAACAGAAGTCATTGCAGATAGTAACAGACGAGTAAAAGCATAACATCATCACAATGTTCTATAAAAAGACAATAATATTTAGGTAAAACATTCAATAATAAGCCCCAGAATTTAAATATTTTTCTATACTGCTCCATTCTCTGTCTATAGCTATAATGTGCATTAGCACAAGCAAAATTAAAGTTCAAACCTAGGCATTTCATAGCACTGATGTGTTTTTAACCATTTTCATTGTTGCAAGTAAACATGGAAGCAATAATAATTCCCACTAGCTCACTCATCTTTAAAAGTGAAATTCTTTCCAGTGACATGGTAATGCTCTAACCTAGAACTTTTTGAAAATTGAAAACACATACCAAGTATTATACAAAATATATTACACTACACAATAAAGCACAGAGACATTTTAATCAACTCAATATCCTAGTGAAGTCCCAAGAGTCAAATAAATAACAGGAAGACGACCATTCCTCTATCTAATTGCATTTTCTTCCTAGAACTACAGAAAACATGCCACAGCACGGAGCTACCTATGTCTCTTAGAGACAGACAAATATCACTTAAGCCTAACATTCAGGGTCATCAACAATGGGCCCGACCCATTCCATGCTGAAATCAACTGGGATTTTTCCTACTGATGACAAAACTGACTGTGCCTCCAGAGGCTTTCGTAGTGACTTGTGTGCTGTGGCCCTGCTGTAGATGTGGATCACAGAGGCCAGAAAACTCCAGCAGTAATTAGGAGAAGGGAGATCAAAGTCAACGGAATTGCTAACTTTGCTTAGAGTTGAGCACCTGATCAAATGTCAGATCAGAGCCAAATCACCCACCCGTTTTAAAGTCCTAAGCCACAGAGTGCACAGTAAGGTCCACAAGTCAGGAACATGCTTCCTTAACTTCTTAAATTGTGATCTTTTAGTCATTATACTTCAAAAAATACTTCTACAAAAATGCAAGAAGGCATTCCAGTGTTACCCTCCCACAGGAAATTTCATGGGAATAAGTTGGCTCTCCCTGCAAGTAAACAGCATTTCTTGCTGCAGTACAAAAGACAACCCAGGTACCGACTAGCCCCAGCATCACTCGTGCTGCTGGATCTGTATTTGTAGCACAAACTTTATATGTGAACTCTGCTCATAGAGCACAGATGGGCTCTTATGATCCTAAGCTCCTTTCCTCCAGCCCTGACAACAGCAAAATCTTACATCTGTCATAAAAGTGAATATGTGATTTACCACATGAAAAACAAGTTAACGAAACAACCATCACTATTTTTACAGTTACATTTCACAGGAGAATCACCATATTTTTCAGCTTCCCATTGCACTCATTTTGTTTAAGAAATATAAGCAGCCCCACTTGCAAACTATTCCAAAGCAGTAGTGTGCATATGGATATGTACATATGTATGTGTACACATTTTTTCAGTAGCATGTTACAGAAAGATCTACGTTCTTGTTAAAAATGCAAAAAAAGTTGTGGGCAAGTTCTGAGTGTGACCCTCCTTATCTCTTCAATACGCACTAAGCAGGTGGTTGTGGCACTGTGCTGCTTGCATTTCTCACCAAGCCTTACTGAACTGTACAGATAGATTATGCTGCACAAAAGGAATAGTTAATCTCTTCCTAAAGACATGTGAATCTGCTGTGAATGACGTTTCATCGAACTTTAAATTCCAAATTTCCAAGGTCACCATTACTCACAGAAAAAGTAACCAAAGTTTTAAAGTCCTCTTCTGTGTAATGACTTCTATCCTTTTGCATAAGTACTTCACTGTTAGTTACTTTTAAGATTTCCCTCTGCAAATTAGTAACTTAAGAAACTCTTGGTGGATTTTCTTCCTTAAAATAAAATTTTACTGACTGAATATCAACCTGTCAAAACTGCGGCTTTACAGATACCATGAATAACAGGAAGGACAATCCTGGAAATCGGTGTAGTCTTGAGTATGTTTCTGTTGTTTCTTAATACATGATTAAGAAGGCATTTGTACGTTTTGGCAGCCTGATGAAATCTCAGAATGAGTAGGATTCAAAGATGGGCCTTCATGACCTTTATGAAATCCCAGGAACATCATTCAAGACTAAAAATAAGAATATACTGACCGTATGCTCTGTCACAGAGCATTACAATATCTCTGACATTTTAGCCTTTAGATTAAGTTCTAATGCCTATCTATAAACAAGAGAAATCTAAATGGTTTTGCTTCCCTTTGACCACCAGCGAAGAACAAGAGAAACTGGTTACAGCACTATCATTAAACACACGTTAAAGTGGAGAAGGTGATGGCACATTTTCACCCTCTATGGTTAAGGGTGTCTGAAGTACCACTGTCTGCACAGATGTGCAGACGTTATTACAAATAAAAGCCATGGTATTACAGTCCCTCGTAAGTCATTAAGTAAGCGCAACTTAGAATCTAATCTAAGTCTACTTAAAGGGTGATCCTTTTGTGTACGCTCCTGCTTACGGGGATAGTCAGCTCCCAGCATCAGGGGTATCAGATTCTTGCAGCATCCATGACACTTGTAAGCATTCAGTGGTCAGAACACTACTACATATCCTTCAAATGACATGGACCAGTGAAGCTGGAAGGTATCTTCACTGAACCAAGCCGGCTGGTATCTCAGCAATCCACCAGGACACAAGCCCTGCATGCCCCTGGCAGCGTGCAGAATCTCGACTGAGAAGGAGGTGGTGGGTTTTGCATTTTTCAAAGTCAATAGTTTTGAATATTGAAATGCTAAGGGTAGGCACCAACTACAACAGCAGCATCTCAAAACCACTTTACACTGCAAACTGCTGGTATTTGTTGCTTACTGTAGGATTTTGGAATGAGAATCAGGTAGGCAGGAAAGTGATAAGCACAACAAAACACTAACAGAGTGAGCTAGCCAGAGATAATAAAAGAAGGTACAGTATTTCCAAAGTTACATCATTGGGGTGCCCATTATATGAAGATATGAAGAAACCTCTGCATTAATACTAAGAGCATATTAATTAAAATATTTAATAATGTACTGTTTTTTCTTGCTGCTAGGCCACTAATAACGTCCACCTATTAGTTTAAATCCGAGTAACACAAAGTGTGCTTTGATTTCTGCACTACTGTGTCATCATACTTGGAAGATGGCATTATTTTTCCCTTTCTGATAAGATGAAGCGTAAACGTATTTTAAAAGGAGAAAAATAAATATCTCCTTTCATTTTGGGGTATATTTACTGCTCATTAAGCTACATGCTGTGCTTTAGTTCCTAATACCAACCTCATATTGCCAATCTTTGACATCACGAGCCATCACCCTATTAAATGAAAATAACTGACACGTCGTAGAGGGTTAAGAGCTGTGAAGTCACAAGTTTCCACGCACAATATCGGCATCCCCAACCCAGGGCGCGCACAAATAGCGCGGTTATTCGTGAAAACACCTCATCAGACTGAGGGCTCAGGGATCACGGCCGATGCGACACCTCGTTAAGGACTTGGCACGGCGGGGACACAAACACACCACCGTGGGCCGTAGTAACTAACCGCGACAGGTCCCCGAGGCGCAGGCAGGGGGAAGGCTCCCGTCCTCAAGTTTCCAGGTGGCCCGGGGACCCCCCCCGCCACCCCCGGGCGCGGGCAGAGGGGGTGTCGCGGGACGAAGGGAGGGAGGGAGGGAGGCAGGAGAAGTTTTCGGGTCCCGCAGCCCTCGGGGACGCGCCGCTCGCCCTCCGGCCGCACCGGGAGCCGCCGAGGGGGCGTCCCGAGCCGGGCCCAGCCCCGCGGCGCCTCACCTGCTGGCCAGGCTCTGCCGGCAGTGCTGCCTGAAGGGCATCAGGTGGTAGTTCATGGCGTCCAGCAGCAGCTTCTGGCAGACGGGGTCGGTGCGCATGAAATCCACCGACTGGACCCGCTCCACCAGCTCCGGCGCCGGGATGAGGGCGAAGCGGAGGCGCTTCATCAGGTCCGGGGCGTACTGCATGCGGGTCTCCCGGTCGTGCTCCAGCCAGAGCACGGACATCTGGAAGAGCGCCAGCTCCGACTCGACGGGGGGGGGCAGCGAGTCGAGGAGGGCGCGCATCTCCTCGAAGTTGAGCAGCAGCACGTCCTCCACCAGGTACTTGTTGGCCAGCTTCTTGGTCTCCTCCAGGCCGTGCAGGGCGGCGATCTTGCACACCTGCTTGTAGTTCTGCACCGAGATCTGGTCGTTGAGGAACTGCACGCACAGCTTCGTGACCTGCGGGATGTGCAGGATCTTGCTGACCGACAGCACCTCCTCCACCGTGTCCAGCGAGAGGGTCACGTTGGCCGTGTACAGGTACTCCAGCACCAGCCGCAGCCCGATGGACGAGCAGCCCTGCAGCACCAGGTTGTTGATGGCCCTCGGGCTGGCCAGCAGCTTGTCCTCCGGGGAGGAGGACGGGGTGCCGGGCTCCTCCTGCGGCGGCGGCGGCGGCGGCTCCTTCTGCGGGACCCCCAGCCCGTCCTGGGCGCCGGGTCCCAGCCCCGGGGCGTGGGGGTGCCCGCCGCTCCCGCCGCCGCTGGAGAAGAGGGATCGGAAATACTGGGAGCAGGAGGCCAGCACGGCCTTGTGGCAGTGGAACTGCTGGCCCTGAGCCGTCAGGGTCACGTCGCAGAAGAGCTGCTTCCTCCACAGCAGGTTGAGGCCGTGCAGCAGGTTGTCGCTGTGGCTGGGGTCGAAGGTGGAGGTCCTGTCCCCGGATCTGGACATGGCGAGCGGCCTCCGGCACACCTGCCTTTTAAACCCTCCTCCAACCTGGGCAGAGGGGTGGGGAAGGGAGCGGGGTGGGGGGACACACGGAACGACACAACAAGAGACACAGAGCTTTAGAGGCGCTGAGGTGCAGCCCGGGGATGGCGGGGGGGNGGGCGGGCTCGTCCCGAGGGACTGCGACTTGGGAGGCCTGGAGATTTATTTTTCATTGACACCTACCCCCCCCCCAACCCCCGCCAATACATAAACCACTCCTTTCTCCTCTCTCCTCAGTGCAAACGGGGCTGCTCTACTGGGGAGGAGCGAGGAAACATGTCCCTCGAACCCCCCCTCCACCCTCCCCCGCGACTACCCCCGAAAATCTAACCACCCAAGCAATGAAACAGGCTAAATCAGCCCCCCCCGCAAACTCCGCGGTGCCCAGACAAACTACCAAGTGACTGAAACTCTGCGGGAAGGCGGCAGCCCTGCCCGTGCCCCCCACCCCGGCCGCCTCGGGGACTCAAGTCGAGCCTCCCCCTCCTCCGCCCCAGCGCGGAGGGGTCTGTGCGTGGAGGCGGGGGGGTGGGGATGCTGCGATACTTCGCACCTCGAAAGGGCGAAGGGACAGACGGGGGGAGAAGGAGCAGCTCGGGCCGCCCGCCGCTGTCCTGCCCGGCTCTCGCGTCTCGCCGCAGGCGGAGCCGCTGCCCTAACTCCGGTAACTGCGTGAAGTTCAAGTTGGGGGAAGGCTGGGGAGCGGGGCGGGGGGCGCGGCGGGGAGCGGAGCCGTGCCCGGCGGCCCCCGGCTCCGGCCGAGCCCCTTTCCCTGCCCGGGGAGCGGGGACCGAGCCGCGGCCGCACCTGCGGGGGCTTCGCCGCCACCGACCCGCGCCGGCCGCATCCCGCCCCGCCGAGACCCTCCTCCTCCTCCTCAGCGGGATCCCGCCGAGCCCCGTTCCTGCCATTGCAGCCGCTCCTCGCGGGGCTTCCTCTGCCTCCCGCCGGCCCCCCCGCCCCACGGATCGGCCGGGGGCTCCCTCCAGCCGCTCCCCTGCCCCGCTCCGCCGCCAGAAGCCTCCCGGAGCCTCTCCCTTTAAGTGGACCCGGTCAATCCGCTCCCCCCACCCCCCCCAATACATACATGCACACACACATACATACACACACTCCTCCTCTTTCCTCTCCCTCCCCTTCTTCCTCGTTTTGCCCATTTCTTGCAATCGGAGTTTATTCTGCAAACGCGTTCGTTACACAACCGCCCCCCCCCNAACTCGGAGCAGTCACTCTTTACAATTTATTTTGTCGTACATCATTTGATCACCATGAATTAGCAACAGCAAGAAAATGTACGAGAGAGAGAGAGAGAAGGAGAGAGAGAAAGAGAGAGAGAGAGCGCAGAGCTTTCTGCAAGAGAAGAAGAAGAAAAAATGTACGTGTGACAAATTATGCTACCAAGAAACAACACATCATTATCCTTGGGCCTGGGGCTCAGTGAGTCGTAACGAGAGTAATAGGAAATCCACGGTTGGGGAGAGAAACGGTCGTGCATGGCCAGTGNTGCCCATTTCTTGCAATCGGAGTTTATTCTGCAAACGCGTTCGTTACACAACCGCCCCCCCCGCGCCTCCCGCACACGCTCCCAGCACACACAGACACCCCTTCCCTCTCCCCCAACAACAAACAAATCGGGAGACACGAGAAAATGCACAGAGACGGTTAGACACAAGGCCAGAAACTTACCTGCTCCACAACCAGCTGCCAAAGTAAAGGTTCACCTAAGCTCCCCCCCAGAAAAAATCAATTGTCCTTCCTTTTTAAAGGTTTGCTCGCTCCTTCCAAAAAANCAGAGCTTTCTGCAAGAGAAGAAGAAGAAAAAATGTACGTGTGACAAATTATGCTACCAAGAAACAACACATCATTATCCTTGGGCCTGGGGCTCAGTGAGTCGTAACGAGAGTAATAGGAAATCCACGGTTGGGGAGAGAAACGGTCGTGCATGGCCAGTGGAGAGAGACCATACAGGGGGATGGATGCTGGAGAGACTCGCAAAATTATGGCTCAAGGCTATTGTAAAAATTGTCGAGCGTAAATGACTGCGATTTCAAACATCTTTGGAAGAAAGAAGGGGAAAAAGCGAGCCCCCCCACCCCCCTCCCGCCTCCCTCCCTCTCGCTCTCCCTCTCTCTTCTCTCTCTCTATAAAGAACCGTCAAGTTTTAGTGCGCATTGCTAATTAGTCAATTTCTCTCTGCCTTCACAGGCTGGCGACTTTGCTGCTGAGCTGAAACTGCTAATTTCTGTGACCAGCTTTTTTCTTAGCTGTGATCTGGATGAATGAGTAGCTGTCTCACAGAGATGACAAAAATAAACTCTAATCCCCCCAAAAATTTCCACTACATCTTTCTCATGCATAGATTTATGATCTTCAAGCACCCTGTGCAATATGCAAACTTTTTCTGTGTGTGAGAGAGTGTGTGTGTGTTGCTGGGTGGGTGAAGAGGGGGGCAAGTCTGTCGTATTCAGGTTGCATAGTATTTATTTTCTGTCTTTGTTGTCTCCCTGCACCCTGGAAGTGATGGAAATAATGTCTGGTTTCAGTACCCCATCTACTGTCGCCCCCACTCCCCCTGTATTTATATTATTACTTTGACAGGATACATCCTCCTTCCTTGCAAGTATGATGAGGCTGGAGGGGTGAAGGGGAGAGAAAGAAAGTGAGACTACTAAATGGTGTTAGTGGTAAAATGTTGCCTTTACATTTATTCTCCTGCGTTGTTCAAGATTTATGATCTTGTTCAAAGGCATATTTTCTCTATCGTTTTGTCTGGTTAGACAACCGTCTCTGAACTTCACTGTCAGCTCTTCAACAGATAAGGGTTCAGAAGTCACATTTTTTTTTTTTATTGGAAGATTAGCATATTGTCAGATTTGTCTTTCGGTTTTGAGACTTTGCAATGCAGAAGCCTGAATCAAATGGCAAGAAAGCAGCTGCTATTTCACAAATGTAACCTTTCAACTTCCTGCCAGAACTGATACCCTAGAAATGTGCACAGCACCGCCCATGGGTTGGGGCTTTGTTTTGGTTTTTGCTGGTTTATAGTTGTAACAGAGGGAATTCTCATTGTAGGCATTTTTGGCTTTTTCTTTCCAGCAAGGGGCATTTTGGTAGAGGACATGTTCTCCACACTTTTGTCTCATGATATATTGCACCCTCACATTTATAGCTCTGTTCTTCTCTTGTCAAACCTCCAATTGTCAAAAAAAAAAACAAAGGTGGAATGTATGTCCTTGAATGAAGTGCACGTGAAAGGAGAATGGACTGAGCACTTACAGAAAGTTTTACCTGGTGTGAAAACCACAAATCCTATCCCCTTTCCCAGGTAATACTCAGACTCCTGTTGATTAAAATATACACCAGGAGTGAGACTTTGAATGCCAGGTCTCATGGTCTTTCTCTTTGACTTGGTCAAGAATGCCAATGCATTTACAGAGTTGGAGTCAGATTGTTCACAAATGCAGAGGACTGGAACTGAAAGGCTTCAAGGCAGTTTTTGCTTTTATTCATTTTCTCATGACCTTAAAAAAAGAAGTTGAGCCATACCTTTCTGTTTTGCCTCACCAGATAGCTCCCTTCCTCCCCCCCCGGGTTGGCAATTATTTCAGCAAGAAATTTCTAAGAGAAATTAGGCAGCTGATGTTTCAGGGCATGATATTCTTCCCAAAAGAATGACACCATCAGATACTCCTTCTAAAACCATTTTGTTTGTTTTGCTCCTGATGTCCCTCCCCTCCCTCCCAGTTGTACCCTGTTCACCACCCAGATTTCCCCCTGTTCAGGTGAAGAGAAACATGAGTTATAAGAAGCCTCCATTTCAATAGTAGCTGGTGTGATGTGAGTTGTCTCCCAACTGTAGTAGATAGGAAGAACAATTTTTATATCATGCTTGTGCTGCTGAACTTTACTGCTGTAATAGCTGTAAACAATCCTCATGGGGTTTTGTTTCAGTTTTCACTGAGTGATGCGTCACATACTCCTGTACTGCTGTAAGCTGCCGAAATACATCTGTGCCAATGTGCAGCAAGTTTATGGGACTAGCATGCTAGTATGTTTTGCTCATGAGTGAAAAGACCTGGTTAATTTTTATTTAACTTTCCAACATTAACTCAAGTTGAAATGAAGTTCAGTCTTATGTATATGATTTGTGGCCACTTATGAATTAATATTGGAAAAATATTTCCAAAACTCCTGGATATGGTATTTTCTAAATGGGCTTGAAACTTGTGAAGGGAGATTTCAAAGTTCCTAACTCACTTGGGTCTTTTTTTAAATTTTACACATTTTATCTCCAAAGACAAAATTCTTCTCCTACAGGCAGCAGCTGTCTGGAGAAGATACATTCTGTTTTCTTTCTTCTGTGGTTACTCCCAGATCTGTACCATGTACAGTTATCCATTGTTTTTCTGTGGAGTGAAACTAGATGTGCTTGCTACTTGGTTTAAGTGGGGATTTCGTGTCTCTACCTTATAAGCCTAGGACCATCACAGACTTCAGAGAAACCACTAGGAGTGAAAAGCATCTGTCCCGAGGCACTGAACACGCACTGACTCCCAAACATTCCCTATGATACCTATAGGGCTCTGTTTCTAAGCAGGATTTCCAAAGAGCAGCAGGCAGTGCCACATGCTTTTGTCATTTCAAAGCCAGAGGTTAGTAGGTGTCTTTTACTTCTCTTCCCTTAGCTCATGTCTTTCCTTCCATGCAGACAACTCGACTTACTGAAGCCTCATTTTGACTTGTAATAGGGAGGTCAATACTGCAAAAGGAACCAAATCACATCTTGCAATTAAAGGATGAGGCCCTCATGCAGAGGAGGCCTTCATCGAGAAATTGTAAGGCATTGTCATTAAAATCCCAGGGAACAAACTCAATAAATAAGCAATAAATACTATTGCTAGGAGTAATAATATAAAAAAGAGCAATGTAGAATTACAGTAATGTAGAATCCCTTTATAATCTGTGCATGTAATATTTAACATAACTCTGCATAACTGATGTTTTGTGGGGTATTTTTTTGCAGATTTTATTGTTGCAATGTACGCTGATATCCTGGTACAGCTCAAAAATCAAGTTACACACAGAGTATTTGAATTATTATGAACAAAAATAAGTGTCAATTCTCTTTGCCATTGAGGCTGAGAAACACAGTTCATCTGGCTCCCCTGTTTGGGACACAGAAATTGCCTTTATGCATGGTGTCTGGCCTGCTGAATTCTCCCTGCAGTCTGCATTTCTGCCACTGTTACTTTTCAAACGGTAAAACAGATGATAGCACTCACCAGAGTCACCTGCATGTGGACGGGATCTCCCACCCCAGGAAAAGAAAGTTGTCTTGAGGACCTTTCTGGGAGGTAAAGACTACAGGTGAGGTGGCTTATTTTTGTTGGGCAACATGCCATACTAGTCATTTGGACAGGTCTGGGCACACAGGTCCCTTTTGTAGTATAAGTGCTATACAATAGATGAGCAATAGCAGCATTGGCTGTTACTAATAACATTGCTACTCATGCCGAACAGTGTTGTATGATCCACTCTGAAGTTTCTGACATGGATGTCTGTTAAGCTTGCACTTCTGAAGACAGACCTGGCATCACAGCAGCACTGTTCTCAGATGAACTACTTAACTTCACCCATTGCAAGGTTTTACCAGTGCAGGAATAGGACAGGAGTGGAACATAGCAGGTTGTAGTGGTGGTTGATAGAGAAAGGGCTTACGAGTCCATGCATCTGGGTTCTCATCCCTCATACACAGTGATTGTACCTACACTGTCTGGTATACTTCAGGATTTGGGCCTGCTCGTAGGTGCCGTCTTGTTCTCTGAGACTGCCTTTTCCCTGAAAAATGAGATGTGAGATGCTATAAGGAGCTGAGAGGGAAAGAGATCTGTAATCCACAGGTGTCGAAGGTATCCTGATCACCTGTCCTGTTTAATTCATGCTTGCCTAGTGCTTTGAGACTTCTCTGGGAATACTAGCTGGTTTTATTTATATACACAGATAAATTGTGAGGTATTGTTCCCATGCCTGAATATTTACAGGTCAGAATTATTTCTGTCACTAAGACTCATAATACCATTAAGTATTGACTTTTTCCATGCTTACCCAAAGCTCTGGTGGGGTGGACTGGGAGCTGATAAGCAGGACCTTAAATGAATGATCCCGAGGGCATTAAAAGACAAACTGCTCTTTTTCCTCTCCCTGTCCCCAAAACTACATAGAAGATATTCAATGCAATGCTGTGCAATCAAGAAGACATGCATAAAGTTTGTAGAAAACCAGTAGCTTCTGAAAAATCAGAATATAAGGTATTGCCTCTGAAAGAGTTATTAAAAAATCTTGAGGGGGGGCAGAACTCAGAACTGTTAAAGAAAGCAGCTAAGCTTGGGGAAATTGCAATCTAAAAGCAAGGTGGATTAAGCAAATCCTTCTGTACAGAACCATGCTACAACTAGGAACCCTTTAACCATCACTTGGAAAAGCTTATGCTCTGGGACTCAATTTTCAGGCAAATAATATGAGCTTTAGTGATTCTGTCTGCAGTGTACTCCCAATTCAGGGATACTCTCTTGTTCTTAAGTCCATTTCTGTTCAGGAAAGCATTTAAGCATTTCTTAAAGCATAATCTTAAGTACTCTTTTGAAAGGGAATACGTTCTCAATGTGGGACATATATCTGCATTCTCCATTCAGTTTTGCTGAATTTTCCTAGACTGGCATAGAGAGCACTCATTGCAAAACTAGGAGGAAGATACACGGGCAGCAAGTGGCACTGTGAATGTCATGGTCAAGCTTTGAGGAGCCATCTCCATCCCAGTTGCTTGATTCTTGAAGTAGCATTTTGAGGCATGAGGGGAAGGGCAAACTTCAGAGTGACAGGAACTAGCTGGATTGCAGCGGTTCGATTTAGAGGATGGTTTTGTATTGAAGTAATACATAATCCACAGGTTTGACATGACTCACTCTGATCCCAAGGGAGCACTAACAGTTTTTAAGGGAGAGAGGAGTTGCCCTTAACACACTGAGGTCCTTTCAAGCAAAGTCTGCTGACAAAGTCTTTTGTTCCCCATCACATCTAAGTGCTCTGGTGACAGAAATCTTTCCTGTAGTACTCCATTTCTACTGTCCTGAATTTGTCTCCTCCCTTTGAATGCAGCAGAGAGAACTCATTGGATATTGACTCCCTGTTTAGGAAATAACTTTTAAAAATAAAATGTAGCATTTACTTTGACTATTCATTACAATCATTTTGGGGGCATAAGTTAAGCGTAAATATGCAAAAAGAAAGGAAATGCAAGTTAAGGTTTATGGTCTCCCCTTGCTTTACTTCATCTTTCTGAGAGAGCACAAAGTGTCTTCTGACTTGGCTGCTTAAATAGTCCGGCTGTGTTTAAATAGCACAGTCTTGTTCTGTTGCAAAGGGGAAAAAGGTGATCTCTCTATGGAGATCACATATCATCACTTTCTCAGTAACCAGATCTATTCACCATTGTGAAAAAGTCAATGCACTCCTTTTCCCCTGTATGCCAAACTGTATTTTTAAAGATAGAACCTGCTGACTCAAGTTAGCTAGTTTGCTGAGAAGAAAAAACAAACACAAAACATGGGGACAGGACTTCATGAGATTGAAACCAGGTAATCTTTAACTTTATGTAGCCAGTGAAGGTCAAGCATTATTCCTGTAACTGGTGTGGACCCTTACTAGTTGGTGAGTGCGATTTTGTTGAAATCCAGTAGTGGCTCCAACATAATCCAACTGGCTACACAGATAAACAGGGACCTCTCTCTTGTCCCCACTAGGTCCAACTGCAAAATGGCAACCAGAGGTTTGTGTAAAAATACACTTTTTTCATCAGGGAAGATACAACTTAGGTAGAAGATATTCTGAATGGGGAGAAAATGGGAGCAGGAAAATAATCTTTCTCCTTTGCTGAAGTGTTTCTATGCTTCTTGACAAAGTGGACAGTTGTGTCCTGCTTTCTGGTTTGAGTCTGGCCCAGGCAGTAGAAACCGATAAGAAGTCATCACTGAATGGCTGTGCAAGGTCCTAGCCAGATGTTTCAGGCCAGCATCTAGTTCACATAATGAAAATGTCCTTGTATTTGGCTCTGATTGACATTGCCTTGGAATATGAGCAGATCATCTGTGGTCTGCTTTGACATGAAGGATATGCCAGCCATTCACAGCTGGAAATTTCTCCCCCCTTACCTTTTTGAATATTTCCATGGTGTCAAACAGGAAATGTGAGGAAATCAATACTAGCTCTAGCTGTAGTTGTACCAGAAGATGAAGAGGAAACTTTAGTCTTTCCTGTTATCAATAGGCTCTTTTATGAGCTGTATATGGGAAGCAAAAAAGCATGTATAGGGTAGACATTATTAATACCCCAAATGGAAATAAAATAGAAGTATGTAATACTTGATGCCAGAGCCCAGTCACCAGAACTTAATCTCTTTTTTTTCCCTTTGACTCAAGTTGCCTGGGTGATTTTCAAGTACATTTTACTCACAGGATAACACTTTCCTGTTTGCCTAATACCTCTTATTCATTTACACCAACGTATGAATAAACATCACAAACATGCTATGCCTAAGAAACAAGACCAGAGGAAAATTTAAAAGGTTTCTATTTTAACTTCATTCCAGTACAGCTCATTGGCAGACAAAGGTTCATTGCTGATGTAAAGGGATGGTCCTAGTGGACCCGGTGCTCACTCACACAAGCTATTAATCTGGCCAGTAGTCTTTTACTGATAATAAAACAGGCAGACAGGAAAAATGAAGAACATCCCTCTGCTGAGGAATTTCAGTTTTTAAAAATTAGACATATTTTAAATTCAAAAGACTGCAAAATTCATCAAAATAATAAAACTTAAGGATTTATTTGCTCCTTATCTCAATTATTTGAGCTGCAGCCATTTGAAACAAATACGACTAAAAGGAAATTTATATATTGCACTTTGACTTTGGTTTCAGATCTGAATGGCTTTTAACTGCTAAGTGACACACCCTTTAAAATGGGATTAACAATGGAAATTGTGGCTTTTTTAAGCTACTATGGCACTATTATAACATCCACTCTTGTTCACAGCCCTTGGTCCACTGTCGATAGCTCCTAGTGACAAAAAGCAAGAATAAAGCTAGGACCAGTGTCCTGAGTTATTTTGGAAGTTACAGCTCAACATATAAGATTTCATGCAGTAGCTCTGATGACAAAAAAATGAATTTACCACATGGAATCTCACAGTATATTGTGCAGTAACTCAGAAAATAACTTGGGTTGCCATTGCACATACATATACATAATACACATTAACAGCATTTATAGACACTGATCTATTAAGCCATTTTCCCACACTACCTTCAGACCTTTTGTATGAAGCAGAAAAAACATCATTAAAGCTATGGTTTGCCAGACAATTACTTTGTCAAATCTCAAGAAACTGCATAATAAATTGTGTACATGCATCAAACATGAACAGCAGAGGGGTATAACAAGCTGTGTATTTCCAGTCCACTTGTTCTTTCATCTAAACAGTAGCTTTTGTTTTGAAGAGTAATCCTATATTCTTTTGAAGGCATAAAATGTGCATATACATTTATCTATCAAATTAAGTAGAAATAATTGAAACACTTAATATGCACAGTAATAAAGAAACGCACGAACAACTTCATTATTAATGTCTATTGATTATTTATGTTTTCAAATAGGCAAATGTAGCTACTAATATTTTATCATGTTAGTCTATATGTGCATTTTGGCTTTACCTGTTTATTGGCAAGTTTACTATCCACATTATGGGTGTTTTTATTGCTGTACACTCATTTGCTATGCGCATAACTGAGGTCAGTTTACGAACTGACTAGTGTTTACTCAATTTGATTACTATGTAACATTGCTGAGACTATTCTCCCTTTGGAAAATTAACTGTACAAAGAAGCCCAGTAAATCTTTACTTAAAAATTCCAAACTTTAGATTGATTTCAGCAGTGGGTCCGTATTGATCTAAAAAGCTTTGCGTTCCTAACTAAAAACTAATCTTTATTTCACTCTTTAGTGACTGCAGCCATAAATATGTTCACTCATACTGGAGTTTAGTGGATTAATGGTTATTGGAGATTGTGGCTTCCAACTGAGGTTGGTAAACCTTAACCTTTGGAGGACAACATGAAGGCATTTACCCCTTGTCATCTGTAATAGCTGGGTCCCTTTCTGACAGTTACCCAAGTGTTAAAGAGGAGGCAGAGCAGGGGATAGGAAATAAAGTACCAGTGGCTCACTTTAACCATTTATCACTTATTAGACTGACCGCTATATGTGGACCTGACTTGTTTTCTGATGCAAAGGCATTGAAATGAAATAATATTTGTTTTGTTTGTGATACTAGAACTCAAAAATTTCCTAGCACTACAATACTTCTGTCTCAAAATTGAGGGACAGAAGTATTGTGCCTCCCATTCTTTTATTTTATCATGTTTGTTGGACTTCATGATTTGTGTGACTAAGAGCAGATCTTTCTTAATGTCTCTGACAGAAGATTTTTGAAGGCAGCTGGCAGGAAACATTACCTTACACTGCAGTGACCTATTGGTTATTACCAAAAACATAATTATGCCAATTGTTATAAAATCCATAATTGCATTAATGTGTTAAAGTAGGTTTTATTCTGGAACATCATGTCCTGAAATAGATGTCAATTAGCACTTAAGTTATGAACAAGCCATCCCTAGAAAAGTTTAATTCACTGAAGTCAGTTTAAGTTATTCAAGAAAGTAATGTGAGGGTAGAAATTATTCCCACATGTAAGGACTGAAAGACCTGTCCTAACTTTTCATTAAAGAGAATGATGATTATTGAGAACATAAAAAAATTATTTCATTAGCAATACAGAGAAGGTTTCACTGGAACACGAAATATACAAAACGATAGATGTTAAGTGATTATATTAACAGACACAATTCAATATCCATTGTTCCAGAAAATATACTGAGCTTAAAGGAGAGATTCCTTCTGCAAGAAATATTGACTCAAACCTGCCTAAATTCAAGGGAGAGATTTACTTTTCATAAGCAGGTACCATCTTGACAGTCAATTCCGTAATTATTCCCATTTGAGACCATAAGGAATATTTGTGTCAAAAAGGACGCCTGTTTTTAAGAAACTGATCTTATTTTAAGACCTCTCTTTCTATTTCTATTAATTCTTCTATTTTTGCAAATCAAATTCCCAGGAAGGGAGATTGCTTTTGTAATAACATAGAATCGCAGTCGCTGGCAGCTGTTGCAAATGATTCAAGGCAATTTATGTCCCTCGAGATATTTCCCTAACATCAAGGTAATCAGGGCCAGTGGGATATAATATGAGAACAATTCTAGCAACAGGTTTCCCATCCTGGACCAAAAAACAATGTCCCAGGGGACGTGCTGATTGCTCACTCTGCCTTGATATTCACTCCTAACACTTAGCTGCAAATTTTGCATCTGTTTTGTTTATTAAACTAAGAGCATTGATTCAAATATTTAAACAAAGGTAATGAGACTGTAGGAATACCAAACATCTGCCAGGCAGAACATTGCCCTTATTTTGCCATTCCATTTGTTTTACCTTTTCCTTTTTCCCTCGGATCCCTCTGACTCATCTCTCAGTTTCAGCCTCAAATAGATTTCACTCAAGAAGGTCAATAAAGCACAGTGGCACATGGGGTGGAACCCCACTATTTGTTGTTCTCATTGAAGACAGAAACAGGATTTATGGGAGTCTTGTAAAATTTTTGGCTAACAGCAACAACTGTTTGGGCTTTGTAAAGCTATTTTCAGTTTTATAAACAAAGCATCAGCTATCTTGAATATATGGGTTTCTAAAAATCTTTGATTGTCCGAAATGAAGTTTTTTTCCCATAGCTGGATAAATAAATCTTAAAAATCTGACCTAAGGTGAGAGAGTGCAAACAATAGAGAGCACTGCTGCTGCAGGAGACTAAGGGGGCAAAAATCTGCCTCTATCTCCCTGCCAAGAACATATGAAGAATGCACACAAAATTGTGACAGTTAAAAATATCCTAAAACCAACAGCTCATTAACAGTCCTTAAAATTTTTTGCCAAATAAATAAAGTTGCAGTAATTGCAGATATATTCCTGCTACACTTGAGGTGGAAATAAGAAAGAAAATTTCCAGCTCATGGCCAAATACTAAGAGTGATCTCTCTTGTTTACATTTAAAGCCCTGTCTGAATGCAGCATTGACAGAGCAGCAAGAAGAATGAAATTGGTCTTTTTGGCCCAGTGTGAAAGAAGAAAACTTGTACTGCCATGCACAAGACAGAAGAGCTAATACTTTTCCCTTCAACACTAGCTGTATAGAACTCTCAAGCATATGTGAAGCACCTTTGTCTGTCTGTATGAGACTGTCAGCTTAAGGAATGGAAGATAAAAAAGAATCCGCCTCTTGACTACATATTCTTGTGGCAGGGCAGACCTGGTGGCTGACTAGCCATCACTGTAGTGTTAGCTGTGGCAGAAGAACTAACTGCCCCAGGGAGCAGTGGTTACAAGAGACCACCAAGTTAATTTCTACAGAATTAGCTTTGCAAAACAATTGCTGGGCAAGGAGACCAGCTCTAAATGCTACCAGGTTATTGGGATGAGCAAGTGTGACGGAGCAGTGGGATATGGCTTAAAATAAGGGAAATGAGAGTATGGAGCTGCTGTTTTCTGTCTGGGAAAGGAGTTTATGGAGTTGCCATGGGGCTTTTTATGATGAGGAAGTGCCTACAGTACATCACAGGCATCACTGAGTGAAGGGGAAAATAGTTGTGGAAGCCTTTGTTAATCATGATCACCTAGCTGAGATCAAGGTAGGGCCACCTAGAGTAAAACAGCTGTTCCCCTCAGAAAATGTCAAGTTGCTTAGAGTATTATAGGAAAAATACAAAAGAATTCAAAGTGACCATATCATTTCACACAGCAGTAAATATGTCATAAGGATATTTTATCACATGGACTTGATGAACATTGGGCAGTAAGAAAATAGATTTGATCAACCAGAATAGCTGTTCTACTGCTAATATGATCTACTGAGTCACAAATCTTCTTTGTAATGCTTAAATACAGATTTACATGATGGACCATAACAACTTCAAGTGCACCCTTTATGTTTATAATGTAAATAATAATGAGTTTTCAAGTTAAAATTCAGATCAAAGTAGCATGCTGGTTATTCAAATCACTTCTTGGTTCAGAAACTCACTTTTCTAATTGTTAAAAAATATGAAATATTTAGACTGTGGGCATGCATTACTGAGACCCAGGTGAGTAACGTGCACATAAGGGTGGTCTCACTGAACTCAGTATGTTTACTCAGCTGCAAAAGGTTAGTCATGGCTGTATGTACCTGCAGGAGAGATGTCAAAGTCATTAAGGAAACTTTATTTTTAATTTTTGGCTTCCAAGGATTCTGTAAGCTTATCCCTGAGTTCCCATTACGATTCACAGTTCACTTCTAGAGGAATAATTTCTCTGTCCAAAGCACGTGTTTTAGTGCTTTTAGCACTAGTTTGGTAGTTTTTCTACCCTTTTCTTCTACAATGCTGTACTTCAAAAAAGGCAATGAGCCTTTTCAGGATCCCGTTTAAGTGCATGCACCTTCAGAAATGTTGTGCTACCCCCTCTCAGTCTGCCTTTGCATGCCTCAGCTGCATACTAACCCTCCTGGTTATGTGTGTGGACACAAGCAGGGGGGATATGGGAGTCAGGATGGATCCTGAATTTGATATTTAAATCTTTAATAGTTAAACAATAAATTGTTCTTTGGACTGTCCAGTATTGCTGGAAAACAGACACATTTTCACCTTTGGTACTAAGATCTCAGCCAGGGGTGGCTTCTGTAGTTCTCCAAGGTTACAAACCAGTCTTGTACAAAAGGCCAGTACAAAGGTCTTACAAGTCAAGTTATTCAAATCCTCCCTCAGCCCTGAAAATTAGTTCTGATTGCTGTAGTTTGCGGCTGACAACAGGGTAGCTGTTCAGTAGAAAGGTGAGGTCTAAAAATAACCAAAGCTCAAGTGTTCAAGGGATGCTGGAAAGCCCAAAGGTTATTTGGCATTATATTTTCCTATTTTGTTCCCTTCTACCCCTAAACAGAGTCCATCCCCTTCTACTTCCTCTGAGTTAATTATAACTTGCATTGAGTAGTGTCATGGAGAGAGACATAAAAAGCAGCAACACTAATAGTACTCGAGGGGAATTTAGCAGCTCTACAGCAGAACAAAAATCTCCCAGCAAAGAGTTGTGGCAATAAATGAGCCAGTTTGATACCAGTCAAAGTCCACATGCAGATAGATTTATTTGCTCTATATTGGCCATGCTTTTCCAGCTTCATGAGATATGGAAATTTCTGCAGGAAAGATTCCACATTTAGATTGAGAGGTAGCATGTGTCTGTAACATAAAGCATTCACTGGCCACTGCACTGATACAGGGACAGTGGAGTTCAAATCAGCTTTTGCAGATCCCCAAGAGGGGAAGGAAAAAAAAAAGTCAGGGACTTGGGCAGATTTGAACTTACAGCAGAGATGAGGGGGGAGGGCATAGGTGGGGGAATCTCACTGTCTCTATTCTTGTTCAAGAAAAGTCAGAGAAAGACAGAGGCAAGCAGTGTATGAACAGTCTGATGTTGAGGGCTTCCCCAGCCTGGATGCTCCCAAGCTCTGTGAGTCATCTGAGATCAGAGGCAGAGCACAGCATGGACATGATGCAAGGAACAATGCAAAATGTATCTGTAATGCCAATATTTAGCTGCTTTCTTTTGCTTAATTTATTTATGATAGTTTGGACGTCAGGCAAATTTTCACTGTCAGTAGTGCCTTATACAAATTGGCACTACATCCTTTTGGTTCCTGTTATCCAAAGGACTTTATTCTACCTGAAATTCAGCTGTAGTCTTTGCATCCTTCCCCTCTGTCTCTTCTCAGCAAGTGATTATCAGCCTTTACCTGAACATCCTGAGCATCCTTCTGCTCTTCTGGTAGATTGCACCTTGTAGGAGAAAAATGGACACTTTTCAGCTAGAGAGACTACACAGTAGCAGAGCTATAGAAAGAACTAGCTGGGGTCATTGAACTACATTTTACTTTAGAATTTTCCTCTGTGGTGGCTAAAATCCTATTTGTAAAGTGTACTGAGCATTCTCTTTGGTAAAATGTGAGAACAATGAAGCCTGTGCTGTGGACACCATCCCAGTTAAGAATCTATGTCTTTCAGTTATCTATTACCTAAAGGATATCTTCACATAGCAAAGGGCTTGTTCTCATGCTGTGAAGTCATGCCCATGGTCTGGATCAGACATAGCTGAAAAAAAGAAAAAAATAGTTCTAAATGTATAATTCATAGTTGTCCCTTAGCACCGAAACAGCCTTTATTATTTAATTCTTGAAAGTTGGAGAAGGTGAGGTTTGTGTTCAGTATTAGGCTCCTCACTACAAGAAAGACACTGAGGTGCTGGAGAGTGTCCAGAGGAGGGCAACGAAGCTGGTGAAGGGGCTGGAGAACAAGCCGTTGAGGAGTGTCTGAGGGAAGTGGATCTGTTTAGTCTGAAGAAAAGGAGGCTGGGGGAAATCTTGTTGCTTTTTACAACTAACTTAAAGGAGGTCACAGTGAGGTGCATTGGTCACTTCTCCCAAGTAACAAGGGATGAGAGGAAATGGGCTCAAGTTTCACCAGGAAGTTTTAGACTAGATATCAGGGAAAATTTCTTCACCCAAAGGGTTGTCCAGAATTGGAATATGCTGCCCAGGGAAGTGGCTTTGTCACCAGTTGTGGAGATACTTACATAAGACATGTAGATATGGTACTTGGGGACGTGGTTGAGTGGTAAGCTCGGCAGTGTTAGGTTTATGGTTGGACTTGATAATTTTAAAGGTCTTTTCCAACCTAAAAGATTCTGTGATTCTCTAAGAATGCTCTTTGAAGGCTAGAATCTCTAGCCTCCATTTGTTTTTCAAGCTGCCTGTTTTTACAACATACTGTCTGTGCAGTGTAGTTGATCAGGGAGTGTGATCTGTCTAAAGAAGCTGTAAACCATTTCCTTTGACCAGAGCAAAGGCAACAGAAAACTTCGTAACTTTGTAAGCCATGGATCTGTGGGGAGACAGACTTAATTTGTACGTGTTTCCCTACTTTTTATTTTTGCAAAAAGATAAAGATCTTCTCTTGGTACTTAATTTCTAAGGCCAATTTCTAAAGCACTGAAGAGATGCAAATGGTTGCTCCAAGATTTCTAGACAATCCATGGACTTTTATCCAGATGAAAATATGGATGTGTACAAGAAAGTACTGAATATTCTGACAGTAAGGAGAAAATGTAGGGAGGAAAAAAAGTCCTAAATGCTGATTGAACACATAAGTGCACAAAAATTTGCCATGAGTTCCCTGTATTGAAGTCAAACTAAGCTTGTTGACTATCACTTGTTCTTCAAAGGTTTATAGAAGACGAACAGACTTCCTGTGAAATTGCATTGAACAAGCACCAGATACAGAGCTCCCTTCCCCCATAACCTTTCTGCACCATTGCAAAGACTTACTTAATGATTTACATTGTTCAAAGAGTCACTCAAGCAGGCGAAGTGGAATTCCACCTGATCAGTAACATAGGGTACTTCCTATCTAAGCTGACATGTGAGCTGTTTGTCAGCTCTCCTAATGCGTGAAGAGCTATATGGGAACTGCTCAGGTAGCTATAGATTTTAAGGGCAATAATCTGTTTTTTTTGCAATGGCGTGAAAAAACCACCATAGAGAACGCCATTAAGACAGAGGGCAAAGAGAATGTAAGCACACTGACACATTGGCCAGCCTCGGTGGCACATGGCATATTGTGTCCATTATTAGACAAAAAGCCCCTCACAAGACACAGAGATCAAAGGGTTAGCTTTTCAGTGATCTTGTCATGCAGCTTCTTAAATGATAATGTAAAGGTTTTAAAAAACATTTACCGTAATTTCTGCTAAGTGTCACAGCCTAGTGAACCATTAAAAGTGAAGCAGCTCACTGAACCGCACGGAAGTGAACAGATGGAATTCCACCCTCCCTCTGCTCCAGAGCCTCCTCGAACAATGCAAAGTCTTCTTTCAAATCTCCTCCTCTGAGCTCATTACCCAGGGCAAATATGTGGCAGGTTCTACTGTCACAAAGGCTGGGGCTTGCTCCTCTCTGCAGCCCGGCTGTGTGGTAGGATTGAAAAAAATAAAAACTTACACTGGTTTCTACAGTTGTACAACCCTTTCTTTGTTCCTCACTTTATATGGATGCTTGGAGAAAAGGAGGATGCTCTGGTTTAAGCTTCCCAGGGCTCACCATCAGTCTTGTTTTCTCCAGTTTTCACTTTAAAAAGAAGTAACCATTTTCTCTGGGAACAGACGTTTGTGTCTTGGTAGTATTGAATTTTCTAGAAAGAAAGACGTAGACAATGCACCATTACTGCTGTTGCACTTGTTCCTGTTCCTCTAACAATCTCCTCACTGCTTCTCTGCCTGGGTGACAAGTAATTCTGCACAGATATACATTATCTTGCACTTTCCTAGCTACTTTTTTAGAGTGCTTGATGGGCTCATGGAAATTTGGATCATTATCTCAGGGCTGAAGTTTCCACTAAGTTTTGTGGGTTTTGTGATCACGATGTGAACCACCTCCTCAGGCCAGCTTACAGCAGAAGTTGGTAGGGATCCTGCAAGCTCTTGTGGAACATGTGAATTCATGGTGCAGCAACCATAGGGAGATGAGGCTGCCAAAGTGTGTAAGGAGAGAGGATTCACGCAACAAGCTCCAGTTCCACTAAGAGACATCCTTTCCCTTCAAGGAGTCTTACTGATAGGCAAAGGTTGACAAGTAGAAGATTGATGTAGCTCAAATTTGGACACCTTTAACACTCCAGCCCAAAACTGCAAGGTCCCCATCTACGATTTGGGCTACTTTGTAAGCTTAATTTGGGCTGGCTTTATTTCTGCAACACATAACTGGGCAAAATCTATTGCTTTTCATTTTAGTCTTTGAAGCTAAACCCACAATTTCTGTGTTTGTGGGTAAAGTGCCTGACTCCTCTCTCTGTCCTGTACCACATTTACTTACGTGTAAAGTTCTCTTGAATACAATATTGTTCCTAATTTCCACTGAACCATGGCAATATAGTCCAGAAGCCATCCATGATTCTCCTCAGTCTGCTCTCACATTTGGCCTTTATCATAGAAACCTTAGAGTGGGGCTTACTGTGCGATTGAGACATTTGAGGTCCTTCAACTTATGAAGAACAACAGCAAAAAAAATCTGTCTTCAGCGTTTTTCCATACCTGGTTCAGCATTTTACAAGGAGGTTCACCCAAGTGAGAGCTGGTGTCTCCCCAAAAGCCCTTTTTCTGTTATCAACACCCTTGTGTTCTGAGGGTACCTGGTGAGAATTGAGTACAAAATTTGTAGCTGAAGAAAAAAATTACTTAAATTGGTCACAGAATCACAGAATCACCGGGTTGGAAGAGACCCACTGGATCATCGAGTCCAACCACTCCCACAAAACACTAAACCATGTCCCTCAGGACCCCATCCACCCGTAACTTAAACACCTCCNACCGTTTCTGATACAAGCCAGGATGCCATTGGCCTTCTTGGCCACCTGGGCACACTGCTGGCTCATGTTCAGCCAGCTGTCAACCAACACCCCCAGGTCCTTTTCTAGGAGGCTATTTGCAAGTCATCAGTGCAGCACAGGAAAATTCACCAACTTAACATTTTGTCTTTGGCTTAAGCACACTGGAAAATAAGGAGAGTTTTCTTGGGGCTTTGCTGCTAAACATGCAGCCTTCTTTGAAATCTGGGATATAAAAAGCAACCTGACACCTTGAGTGTTCTACTTTGCAAGGTTGAGCTGAAATTAGTAGTTCCATCCTTTCTGGATACTGGAGAAATTTGGGGTTCAGCCTCATGGTGTGCCTGACTGCTGCTGTGGGCTGAGAAATACAGCATTGTGGGGAAGGAAGGAGGAAGGGTCTGATGCCTCCTTCTCTGGGAGAATCAGCAGTGTCTCTCATGGGCTCCGTACATTAAAGACATCGTCAGCTGAACAATACATCCATACAGGGGCACACAGTGCTGCTCAGCCAGGCATGGCTAGCCCCATCTTGGCCTGGCCGGGTTCTCTGCTGACTGCAGCATGCTCTCACCAAGGACGTCCTGTTTCTCCCCTGGAAGAGGCAAGTACCTTCCTCAGCGCATTCCCCTTAGCCACCACACAGTTTTCACAAGTTTATGGTGTCTGTCCATCTCTCTACTGAGACTCTTACTGTGTTTGGTTTCCTTCCAGCAGTAGTTGAGCAGCATGAAAAAGGTGTTCTCTGGTGTGACAAACTGTAGCAATCAGGAAAAGACACAGAGAGTTTGCTCAGAAATGGCAGCTGAAAGCAGGTAGACTGGGAGGGACTGAATTAGCTTACTGGGAGAAGTTGTCTCTCCCCCTTAGCTAGAAGTTACAGCTGTCCCAGGAGAGGCAGAATACTTCACTGCATCTGTGTGAGATTGTTCTCTGCCAAATGAAATGCATGTGCTTAACCACCCCTCTGATCATTTGACCATGCCCTTGGAGTAATTTATATGGATCAAGATGTACTCTTTCTCCTGAGTCTTCCAGGTCGTTGTGGCAAGCAAGAATAACCACCATTTGGCCAGGATAGACCCTGCATCAACTATTCTGCAGGAACGTTTGAGTGGTCTTCAGCACTGCAAGTGTGAGATCAGACTTTCTGCACAGGAGTTGTTTTCCTGGTTTCCAACAGCTGTCAGCTTCCTTATGGGCACACTCCCTGAATAGCCCTGGTTCGCCGCAGGAACTGCACTCCGAATGAAAGCCTGAGCAACAGTCCTTTTATTTGTGGAAACAGATACAAATGAGTGCTCCATGTTTCATTATCATGTTTCCTTTTTTTGCTTTCTTCTTCTTTTTTAGCATTTACATTGCATGCATACACTTGAGCAACTTGGCTTCAGTCTTGATTGAAATATTTAATGGATATTATTCATTGTTGGTATTCTCTCAATGTTGTTCTCATTCATTTTAAAACTGCCAAACCTTCCCATTTTTCAAGGATGCTTGGCCTTTTAAATAAGGAAATAGTTTTGATACCTTTATTACATTTTTTGAGACTACATTAGCTTGTTTTTGCTATCATTTTGACTTTGATTCTAATAAACTGAATAGAAATAGCAGTGCCTCCATTTCTTAAATACTACATACTTTTCCATTATTGTCCACAAACAGCTGATTCCAATCAACTTTCTCCAGCTCATTCCGTCCTCAAAATTACTGTACTTCTATAACCATTCACAAATATTTTCAGAAGTGTTTCCAATTTGATGATATTACAACCTAGCCCTAAGGGTTTATTATCTTCTATATTATTCATTTCACCTAGTTTCATTTCCTTGGACTAAGTCCAAAATAGCCCCTGGTCTTGTTGATTGCTCCTCAAACCGAAAAAAAACAGTTTGGTACCACACTCAGAAATGCGCATTCATCCTTAATGACTCCACTACTGCTATGCCCATCAATGTCAGTATAATTGAAATTCCACTATAGTCACTGCCTCTGCCTTTTTACAGCGTACCCCTTATCTAGTTTCCTGATCTACTACTTTGTTTTAACCACTTCCCAGGTGCATGCCAGTTTTATTTTTGGATTCTTTCATACCTTTAAGAGGTCCTTGTTCATGCTTCACATTTGACAGCTATTTGACAAGTTGAATGGAAAAGAAATAGCGTTATAAGGAGCATGTTACCTATTTTTGGATTTCCCCTCAATGTGGGAGTAAAGCACATCTTAGAGCAGTTGCCAACTATGTCAAGAACAGTTACTCAGGTGCAAAAGAAAGTGGAGAAAGTAAATAGAGGGAAAACATTCTACTTCCATACTTAAGCCATATATCTTCTTTTCTACATGCAGTTTTTCTTGGGAAATTCTGGTGGTAAAATAAAGCAGAACATTTAGGATGCTTCAAATAGTACAACATTCCTCCTGGTGAGCAAACCATGAGGGGGCTTCCTGACCCTAACAATGTTGCACTGCCAGCAGAGACAAACTACTCTTCCGTTGCTTAGGCATACTCTGAGCCTTTGAGAGCCTAATTTGGCTTTTTATATAAGTAGATCTTCCTTAAACAGAATTTTGAGTTAGCAGTGAGCGCTTTACACTGTAATTCTAGGGAAGGTAGAGCCTTTCACCTTATTAATTTAAAAAGGTAAATTTTACTTTTATGTGATGTGCTGAGATCTTGGATTATTCAGAAAGGTAGGTAGAACAGTTTACTTCCAAAACTGCATAATCTTGCCAATGATATTGCTAAAATGTGTGAGATTTTAAAGCTTAGCTGGTGCTGCTGAACCTCACTGAAAGAAAACCTTCACAAGCCTGATGTGCCCTGACCTTATCAGTGAAGGGATTAAGGAGGGGCAGAGGTTGCTTAAAAAAGTTAGTCCTCACTGGTGAGGAAGCATATAAGGTAAAAATCAAATAAGGATTAAGGGCTTGAGAAACCTCACTGTGCATTGCTGCCTATGAGCAGAAAGGCTCTGTGTATCGCTAAGATGCTTGATTTATTGCTATCCTAGCATACCCAGCCCACAACCATGGGAAGAGTGCATCCACTCTTCTGAATGGGGATACCGCTTCCCCAAGGGGCTGAGTCTGACTAGCCCTTTGCTCACTGCCTTCAGAATGGAGCCAGTGAGTGGCTCCTGAGGCTGAGCCAACACAGTTAATAGTGTTTCTTTTTTTTGTCTGGGTGGCCCTACTTACACAGGAATGCTGCACCTGGCAGGTGTTTTCAGTGAGCAGCTCATGCCAGGGTGCTGCTTTCTCACTATCTCAGCACCTCTGGAAGTTGTTTTTGAAAGGGTTACAATGCTTGTTCATTTTTCATATGCCTGCCAGCTTAATATTGTATCTAACCTCCTATTTGGGCATCACCTATCCTGTGGAGCATATCTAGTGTTTATTTCAGTGTCTGTCAGAGACCCAGGGTTAAAACTATTGGAGGTCCAGATGACATCTGGCTTCTCAGCCCCTCCAGAATATTGGCTGCAGTGTTTATCAGTGCATTATTCATCAAAACTGATGATGCAAAGTACAACATGCTGTCTGCAGCTCAGTGTAAGAGGGGAAAGAAGTTGGCAGAAATGCCTAGTGTTCTGTGAGCAGCATGTAATCAATAGTCTGGGTGCTTGTTCACTTTATGTTGATGACTATTCCCTCTGGTACGTCTTTGTATATTTTTGGGTTCTCAGTATTACCAGCTGTGCAATTTTTCTCCCTGTTTTCTTGATATCAGCCTTGATAGAACAGAAGGGGCAACCTTTTGTGCAGTAGGTGTCAAATCAAATAAACTATTTGCACAAAGCTTGGAAATGACAGTCAGAGAAAAAAGATTTAGTTCAGAATTTCCATGACAGCCTGATATTTATTCTTTTTTCTTTTATTTGTTTGGGGTTTTTTTAATTGTCTGTTTTTTTAAGAAAAAGGGGAGAGATGCAGTAGAAATTAAAACTGCTTTAACAATCATTAAGATTTTGAAACTGATTCTGCTTTCTGGGTAAGCTTCTTCTAGCAAGACTGTAGAACCTTCACTGAAGTTACTCCTGCTTACACCAATGTAACAGAGCAGAATGTGAATACTTATCTTTAATGCAAGAACTTGCAAAACAATGATCAGATTCTCAGCTGGGGTAAGTTGGCAAGTTTCCATTAAAGTCAATGGACCTAGGCTGATTTACACCAGCTGACGATCTGCCCCAGTATCTGCCATACTACACACTGATTATTTATTTTCAGTGTTAGACCTGCATGTGAATTTGGTGCTACAACTACTCAAGAACAGAGGTAGGTGAGTCTTATTAAAAAAGCTTATTACAGATAAGAACACATTATTTTTCTTACAGATCTTCCTTTAGTGTGTGTATATTGATCTGCAAAGTCTTACTATTCCTGTCTAATGCAAATGTTATAAAGAAGAATGGAACCGAAAAAGGCTGCTTTTTTCACTTGTGTCCCAAAGCAAAATAGCGATCCTTGAATTTCTGAAACAGGGACTTAGCACTAATTCTCCTAAACCAAATATAAGGGAAGTAAAGGAAACCAAAATCTTACCCTCTCATTTAATGGCCCTTCTTAGAAGGGCTATGTGATTTTTGTTTTCCAGAGGGGTTCACAAATGCATTAGCCAGATGTATGTGGATCAGTCTGCACAGTGTCAGAGCGGGGCTGCTGTTCATCGGTTGTCTGCCATTCTCCCCATGCCACAGAAGACCAAAACATGCATGGAACAGATATAACCACTACTGGGTCTGAAGCAGGGCTCAGTCCCAGGATGCCATTCAAGCCAATATGCTATATTTTTGATATTTGAACTGATAAACCATAAGTGTTGGTAAGAGAGGCTCAGATTAGAAAATATGGGGAATGTGTAGTAACAGTTTGTTTACTCCTTCAACAGACATCCTCTGTCATGCTTTCAGGACTGGGAATTGTGTGGTAGAATCACAGAAGCGTTTAGGTAGGAAAAGATGTTTAAGAACATCAAGTCCTACTGTAAACCTGAGACTTCCAAGCTCAGCACTAAACCATGTCCCTAAGCACCACATCTACACATCTTTTAAATACCTCCAGGTAAGGTGACCATGGGGTGTCTTAAATAAAAAATAATATAGTATAGGGATGATGCATTTCAGACTTGAGGATGTTTGCCTTGGCAGTGTTACTGGGACTTAAGTTGAAGCAACATTCATGAAGCTGTGTAGACTTGATAGGTACCATCTACAGCTCTTATATCACAGTATGTTCCCTTCTGAAACACAGAAATGAAGTGCTAAGTTCAGTCCTATTGCCATAGATAAGTAACCTTCCAAAGCTCACAAATACAGGTGTTAAGGGCTCACATGGAGATGTGAGGAATACAATATAGTCTCTCATACCTACTCTGTCTTCAGCACTTGGAAACACTTTTCTAGTAGATGCAGGATCCTCAGTGCTGGGACCAGAGAAAGTGATGGAATAAGAACCATTCCCCAACTGGGAAGAAAGGGAAGAGATTTTGTACTTACAAAGGTTCTGAGAGTTATTTCAAAAGATAAACTGTCCTTGAGGATGTGCAAGACTGAGGGAACATGGGTTATGCTGGAGTTGGTATCTCTGCTTTGGCTCTATTCCACATGCTTTCTGCAATATGTGGAATATGTCCTGGAAGCATAATCTTTCCTAGAGGAGAGTTCTGATTAGCTCGTCAGACTGACCTCCTCATCTTATTTGTCTCAGTTCAGTAGGCATGCTGCTAAGCTCAGGCTTTTTGGATCTATCTCAGTCATGGGGTGTTCTGGCACAGCAGATCTTCTAGGCTGGAAGTTAAAGAAATGACAATGCTAGAGGCAAGTGATTTTTGAGAACCACAGACAAGAGGTGGATATAGAGTGAAAGTGGGTCACTACTGCTATACACTGGTGTTCAGATTTGATTTTTATTACAACCTGCTACCAAATTGTGCCAAATTTAGCCTTGTCCCTCAGGGTGCAATGGTACCAGAAGATCTTGCTGAGGGCAAGAGAAAGAGAACAGTCTTATTGTGGTTACCCATAAAGCATTCAGCAATGCACAATTTTACTGCAGTGACTGTTCTGCCTGAATGCAGACTGAAAGATTTGGACTGGAACAGTAAAAGAATTTGCTTAGAGTCGTGTCACAGGTCAGGAGTTGGGTCAGGCCAAGGACCAGGAATATGTGATGTGGTGTACCATCCTGTAATAATTAAACAATTTGTCACCATTCTATAATCATTAAACCATTTGTCACTCCTCCCTCCTGTACTTTTCAGGCTTTCAAAAGCTGAGCACACCTTCAACAAAATCAGACAACAGGAAGCCCATCATGAAACATGCAGCCTGTAACTAACAGTCTATTTTTGTATAGCCCTGTGGCTATCTCCTCTCTGTAGTGTTCTCTGCCCTTAAGAGATCCCCCAGATCTGGGAGAAAGGAAACTTCTCTTCATACACAGTCATCCTTTCTGGAACACACGTGTAATAGAAATATTAAGAATAGTGACACCTGAAACATCCTCATTAACCTCCAAGTTGGTAACAGTCCTGCAAGGATGCTTACATATTTGAAATACTTCTTATTCCAAATAAAAGTGAAAAATTCCAAACTGGGGTGCTTGCTGGGATGTGGGATTGGGTCATTTTGTTTCTCACAGAAAACAGTTTTATTTAAAGTTCTGGTTTGTGGATGTTTTGCGTAGTAGGCTGAGGGAACATGGGCAAATAGGTAGCTCTGGGAGGCTATGGGTTCACATGCTCACAAAAATATCGGGAAAACTAATGAAGACATCTGGGGCATTTTTTTGTAGGAAGATACCAAATCATGAAAGAAATATATTCCAGTGAAAACTTGCCTGCATTGTGAACCGCCTGCACCTCCCAGCAGCTGCACCAGCTTCTCTGCCAGGGCCAAGTGCTATTGTTTTCTTCAAGTTTTGAAGTCTTTTCCTTGAAAGAGTCCAAGTAAACACTCACCTAAATAACTAGAAACAGGCTTAGAAGGATGACTGAAACATTTGCCTTCATACCCATGTCATCCTGCCTAGACCTTTCTACTTCCCAACAAGGTCTGTATCACACACAAGAAAACATTTTCTCTACTTCACAGATTTCTGAATTTGTCAGGTGAGAAAGAGCAGGTTGATGTTTTGTATTTGGGATGACAGTACAGACTATCTCACATACCTGCTCACACCCACGCATACACATATTTGAGCACACAAATACTACAAGTCAATAATATCTTGAATGACTAGAAGGGTCATAGCTGTTTTCTGAGGATTAGAGAAAGGTAGTCAGGGAAAGTCTATTTCTTCCCATGCTGTTCTGATTTCTAATGAAATCTGAGATGAATTTAGAGTAAAGACTAGAGGAAAGAAAACAGGTGTCTGGGACTCCTACTGTTGACTTACATCTCAGCTGCCCCATCTGAGCCAGCTTTTACTATAGAACATCATTTGGGCAAAACCAGAGTGCTGGCATTTTCAAGTTTTCACTTGTTGTCTCTTGCAGTCTGATTCTGTTTTGTGCTGTGCTCTATCCAGAGCCAGTCACCACCTCCCCGTTCATTTGTGCCACTTGTTAGGAAATGCTGCTCCACCCAACATCTGTCCTGAAGGTAAGGAATCCCTTCTCTCATCTAACCTCCTCACAAACCTGACCACCATGCAGTGACAGAGAGGTGCACAGCATCCACCTCAAGCAGATGTCTCTTTCTTGTCACATAGGAACCATTACATTATGCTTGGCCCAAGAGTACCTGCCTGCAACTTGAGGTCTGCAAGAGGCTTCCTGACCAGTATCCCAGTGTGGAGACTGCAGCATCTCCCCATAAGCTCTGCCACTCACTCCCTGCCCTCACAGCCTCCCCATCATAAACCTATCCATGCAGTCTTGACTTCCTCAGTTGTGTTTTATGACACCTGGTCTACCTCCAGACTGAGAAGGTCTGAAGAAAAAGAGAAGTGAAAGGTCATGTGGTTCTTTTTATGGTTTATTGTATACGACATAAAGTTTTGAGCTAAGGTTCAAAGCAAGACCTGTGTGGTATAATCCGATAGTCTTATCACTACTGGTAGTCACTAATTCATCTCCAGGTGAGCTAAGCCTTAGTTTCCAAGGGTGTGTTTATCACTTGTGCTCTAAAATGAAAATGTAGCTATTAGTCTCACTAGACATAAATGAAATTTTTCATTTTACCAACATGAGATATTCACTGGCCAAATACTCACAAGGATTTTAATTGTGAGATAAAAACTGGCAAAATAATTCATCAATACTGCTGCACCCACAGCCTTGGGTCAAATTCTACAGTGCTATAGGTAAAGAGACTCCCATTAACTTCGAAGTGGGAATGTAACTTAATGAGCAAGGTCCAAAGAAATTGACCCTTTGGATATAAACTGTCTATTTTCTAATTAACAAAAAGATTATCTAAAATAATATTTTTAAGCTTCTCATAAAGCAGCCAACACTCATTATGCCATTGTTAGTATTAATATGACTTACTATCAATAATAATGTCAGTATTTTGCAACCTAAAGTCAAATCATCTAACTTGGTGATATATTAAAAAGACCCGTAGGGAAATGAGACCATATACAGAATTTTGCTGCAGGACAAAGATTTTTGAGAGGAGTAGTGATTTTGATTGACTCAGGTTTGGAAAGTTCAGAACACCTATCAGTAAAACCCCCCCAAACAGACGCTAATTTAAGACACTAACTAACCTAATCACTACTTTTACTTCAGAAAATATTAGTCAATTTCTCTGAAGAAGGGAGGATATAGATATCACACTAACCTTTTCAGAAACTTTGCCTGTGATTAAATAATCTAATAATATTTCCTATGTAGGAGTGAAATTGCATAAGAACAATTCACTCAGCAAAAGCAAACAAACAAATAAAACTGCAAAGCAATTTGAAAGGGTTCTACTTTCAATGGTATAGCTATGGAATGAATCAGCATTAAAAAAAGGGAGAAACCTGAGCTCCTTTCCTTACTTTAACTCTGTAAACCAATCAGTTTTGATTTTCCACTTTTTAAAAAAATATGTGCATGTCAACTACCCAATCAGTTTATATTGTCATAATCTCATTTTGTGGCTAGGATGTGAAATCCAAATATCATTCAGTTCTATCAGTTAATGACATTATGGTGCTCTGTGCTAGATACTATGCTATGTCAAAAACTCCCCAGTTTTTTTGTTGTTGTTGTTATTTTTAAATACAAGTATATATAGGAGGAACAAGTAAAAAGATTTATTTTATAAATTCATCAGAGGGATAAGTGGGATTGGTTTGATTAGAGACTGGGAAAAGACGGAGGAATTTTTAATTCACTCTATGAATTCACAATATGAACTAGGTGCTGGGCAATAAGTATTGCAAGCATAATATTTAACATGTACATTTATGATATGTGCACTCACGTATTGTCACCTGCAGATCTGTAGACATGATTCTGTATGGGCAGAAAGGGACCCTGCTAAAGGCACCGTGGAAAATTTATCCCTAGAATATTGATTACTTTCCCAGTTGTTAAATCATTATTAAAGCAGATTGAAAACTCGTTTGCAGTCTCTTCTAGTACTACTAGTGTCACTAATGACATCACTTTTTAACAAGATGGATGTTTCCAACATTGGGATAGGAAATGCCAAGTGGAATTAGCAACCTGAAAAAAGCACATTTCACTGTTTATTCATGGTGACAAGTGCTTCTCGCACTGTACTTTCATGCTGCTGGCCCCTCTAATGTGGCTGCAGTTTTCTTTTAACTTGCAAGCACAGGGCAGCTCCAAGGAGGCAAGGCAGAAGAAAGCTTGGCAAGACACAGCCTGGTGAAGCGTGCAGGGGGCTGAATTCCACCCTCCCCATCACTCCAGCCCAACGAGCTGCATCCTTCTGAATGCTGCCTATGCTGTGCCCACTGGAATTACAATAAAAATGTTAACAAAGTATTCTTGAGTTGTTTGAGGAAAGGCACAGAGAAGGCTTTGGGTGGAAATCCCAAAACTTTTAAAAATATTCACCTGGGGCATATGTGCACTTCCAGAAGCTTCTCTTCTGTTATTAAAAAGGAACAACAATTAGACATGAGCTTTGTGAAGAAGATGATTTGCTGAAATGGGATCAAATGATCATATGTCCCTTCCAGACACTGCATTGAAGTGGGTAGCTGTTATTCCTCAGCTGGGTTCTTCTACCACCCCAACTGCCACATTTCTGTCATGGGCAAAGTTATCTCTGGAAAATATTTTAGAACCTTTTAAAATCCTTTATACCTTGCTGAAGAACAAAGTTGGCATCACTGTGTTGTTTGTTTCATAGTTAACATTGTTATTGTCTCTCATGGCAATAAATACATTGGCTGTGATTCTAAAGAGGGGGATTTTCCTCTCAAGCTGTGCCTGGTGCTATGCTTCCTTTGCTCTCCTTGCTCTGTAGGCAAGCAGAAAGAAGTGTAGGCAATAATTTGTTCTCTCAATTGGTGAGCACAAGGCATATGTAATTCAAGTTGCTTGCCCTTAAGTAAACAAGTGGAGGACAGAGAGGACCCTCTAAAGGACCAGTGAAAAATGTAGAATACCACACATAAATAGCATACTGTTATTTGGTGTAAAACACTATGAAATTCCAAAGATTACTATGGCATATGAAATACAAAAGGCTCCTTCGGAAATTATTCTGCATTCAGGACCCCCATGACCTTTTGGTGCTGCCTGTTGGGCTGACTCTCCTTAACTGGCACTGGCCTTAAAACATCTTCCAGTGTGCTTCCAGCATGAAAAGTGTTTGTAGGACGTTGCAACCAGCTGTTAGTCAGACACTTGTACTGCAGACTCCCGCACTACCCCTGAAATGTACAGGATTTTATAAGCCTACCTTGAAGTGATGTTCTCTTCTTCATTTGACCCTTAGCTTTTATTATGCTGAGAAGTAACTGCAGTTCTGTTTAGTGTTCTGTTGTTTTTCTAGGGTCTTAAGGAAAGAACCATAGAAAAAAATGCTGCAAAAATATTAAATAATATGAAAAAGAGCATGAGCCAAATGAATACAAGGAAAGTGCTTTTAAAAGGGACTTTTTCTCATGGCTCAGGACAAAGAGGTGAAAGACGATGCCTTGGAGCACATATTGTTGCTCTTTATGTGTTGCAGTGGGAAATCAAATTTACCAGAACAGTAGGAAGGGTGGAAACAGTGAAACCCCAAGCAACATTAGTATATGCAGCTGAGCCACAGCACCCAAGAGACAAGAATCTGGGTCACAGCCTTGTCTTACCTTACAACATGATGAAATGTCCTCTGAGGAGCACAACCAGTGACCAAAAAGGAGAGAAGAATTTGGATGCTCAAAAGCCTCAGGAACAGGACTGCAGTTTCTCTCTTTATAAAGGGCATTTAAGACCTAAAGCAAAGCCCCCAAAGAGGAAAAAACATGTCTGGAAGGGAACATCCAGACCCCTCCTGTCCCCAGTATAAGACATTTCCACCTGTTTTCTCCCATTCAGCACAAAGACCACTGGCTGGATTTGTTGAATGTTTTTGATATGCAACCAAACAATTTAATGAATCTGGGAGAGTGAATTACCTGCTGATTCTAGACCCAGTTGGAAAGCTCTGTTTGAGTGGTAGTTGGTAAGCATAGCTGGGCTCCGTAGCTGGCCTAGAGCCCCTGCCTTGCCTGCTTTGCAGCAGGCTTCAAAGCCGGCAGTGCTTGCTCATGGCTCACTAGAGGAGCCACTGCTGCAGAGGAGCAGAAAGGGTACAGGACATTTCAACAAGATCCTGTTGGCACCAGCTTGCCTCTTACCTGTACCTGTCTTCCATCCCTACATAGACAATTTCTTTTTTTCCAATATTTTTATTTTGCTTTTCTTAACCATATTTTTGTCAGCCCTCCTGCTGTTATTTTTCTCTGCCCCCTCACAGTTTTTTGGCTTTTCATTGTGTCTTGCACCAGGTATGAAGCTTTATGCCTTGTCATACTGGTCTGTGGGTAAAAGGTACCTGCATTTTGCCAAAGCATGAGCTGAGAAACAGAGGCTATATCAGAACTGCCTTTGATGGAAAGGTTTGATTCAGCTTGCACTTTAGAGTTAAGAAGCATAGGGCAGTTGTGTCCATTCAGTGTTTAAGGATGGAGCTCATATAGGAAGTATGATTATGCACAATACTCAAAGCAACTAAATGCCTGCACCTACCTTAAACTTTGACAGGAACTGGAAGAAGATGGTGATGCTGTAATAAAATCTGTGAGAGAGACAGGATAATAGCTCTAAGTGATTTTTTTTACTTGTTAACACTTTCCTTCCTTACCAGTCTAGATAAGCCACAGCTTCCTAGGCACAGCTAGCACTCTTCTTGGCTCCAGATAAAACCTACAAGAAAGCAACAAAGCCTATAAACCTTTATATGTATAAGCTCAAAGCTGGCCTATTCCCACAATTCAGCTTTATAGCTACTTTAGTTTGCAATAATAAATTGTCAATTTTGCACAAGACATTCTCCCTCCCTAAGTTTGCCTGTTTCGTGCAAGGCATCCTCTGCTCCCATTATCGTCTGACCTCAGGGTGACACAGTCCACAAACTGCTCCTGCTGCAGCGCGGGAGAGGCTCTGTGATTTTCCAGCACAGTTTCCAGCCAAAGCTGTTGCCAGAGCTCCATCTTGATCACCAGCAAGAGACACAAGACAACAGAGGAGTTTTATCCTAGTGTGGCTATGCTGCTGATATCTCCTTGTGCTTCCCCATCACACAGACCTTGCGTGTCCTCTCTCTGCTGTGCCAGGATGATATAGGGACCAGTTCCAGTCAGTCACCCTCTCTGGTGCTCCTGAAGTCCTCTCCTTTCCTTGCATTTTTTTCTGATGTTGCAGTTACAAAAAGTCCTTATCTGTACCATGTCTCTGGAAAACATTTTGCTTTTTCCACCTCCTGCCTCCCTCTTACCTTAACCTCACACAGGACACGATTGTACCTGTCATCTGCTGTTTTCCCCACTGTGGAGACACTTTCAGCTCTCTTCACCTGGACAACTCCACTGGCTCTCTTACAAGTGGATCTTCAGGTCCTGTTTTCTCCTAGGCCTTTTTGACATGCTTCTTCCTCAGGGAAGCATTAGTACTTTTCTACCTCTTCTGTGTTTTTCTCATTCTGCCCACTGCCAGCAGTTTTGGCTCTGGCCACCCAGTACCTGCTCTTTCATATCCTATGCTTCTCATGGACTTTTTCAGTCATTGTAGTGATATAATATACATTGTAGACCTAATACTCAACAAAGTCAGGACTTTTAACACAAGGATCCTGTTAGCTTCTTTTCCACTGCCTGCTCCTTGAGATGGTTTGTGTTTGTCTTCATGTCCCTAGACCACCACGCATGCTGTTAATGCACATTCAGAGGGTTACATGGAAGAATACAATTCATTTTCAGTGAATATTCGCCCAGCTTTGAACCACACCTAAACTATCTCATGGAAGTTGAGAGAACTGTGCGTTGTGTGTAATGGCAAGGCTCAGCCTGGAAGATAATCATGATTTTGGTTCAAACATTCGTTGAGGTATCCTGGATGAATAGTGATGTTGCCCTCACCAGGTGTGTCTTCAAATCTCTGCTCAGGTCAGATCTCAAGCAACTCATGTCTTGTTCAGTTTGTCACACACTGTGGTCAACTTCACCATGTCTCTATCCTCCAGGTCAGCATTTGGCAATATTTCCACACCCGTTTCCTTATTTTCTGCCTGACCAGTACTCACAGAACATAACACCCCTGTTCTCTCCTGGCAGCAGTGATGGAAAGGGTTAATTTTGCACCGTTGGTGATAGGGAGACTTCTGTGTAAACACTGCTGACATTTCATCTCACAAGCCAAAATAGGATCATGTTCTTCAGTTTAAAGACCCTGAAGAAGTGTCACTGGCTATGTGCTTAGGGCTGCATTAGTTTCTCCGTTACAGCTTGAGAACATCCACAGAAAATTCTGTATGCACGGCTGAAGCTATTTAAGAACAGACTAGAAAATGCAAAGCAATACATGAGAGAGGATAATAACAGTCAAAAAAACCCCCTCAAAAACATTAGTAAGGTACTCTCCTAGAAAATGTAATCGTCTTCCTTAGTCTTAGATAGCAACACAAAATAGCCTATTGCCAAAGCCAGAGTGGAGCTTTTTAGTATTTCTTCCCTTTGCATCACTATACCCAGATAGACACGAAGGATTTAGGGTGGGGGCCAAGGTGGGGTGAATAGGTGGATCAAACAAAATGCAGCTTTCTAACTCACTTTACCTGTTTCTGTACCTGGATTTCCAAATTGAAATCTTGTCTGGAAGTGAAACAGCTCCAGGCTGTGTTATGACTCTCTGGACACACTCTCTGACTTCTGCTGCACAAGTAAAGAGAGATGAGTACAACTGCACAGCAGCTTCTCTTATGAGCTGCTGGGGAGAGGGGCTGTAAACTGAGGGCAGACCTTGCCCTAATAATTTTAATGGCTGGTACTTAAAGCACAGTATAAATTTAAAGCAAACAATATGAGCTAAACCAATACAATATAATCTATGATTTGTAAGTGCTGTTGCTAGTTACTCTTTTTGTGCAGCTACTGTAAAATGACAGCCAGCCCAGCCTAAGTTAATGCCAAAACACGGGTTTGTGTTCTGAGCTCTGCTATGCCTGAGCTAATTTTCTGGGTAGGAAAAGCATAAATACTACAAGTATCCAAGAATAAGTAACGCTTGTAAGTTTTCGGCAAGGAGATAATAAGACAAGTTCACCAGTCGGCTCAGCCTTACAGCTCAGACACGGCAATGACTCCTGGCAGGCAAAAGCATGAGATATAAGCAGCCGATCACAACATTCATTCAAGGGGGAATATTCAAGAGTGAAATATCTGGGTTTCAGGTATCCTGCTATCAACCCCTGAATAACATAGGCTGTCCTGAGCCACAGGGAGGGCTCTAAGTCCCCCAGGCTCCCCCTTGTAGGCAGTATCAGGGAAGAGGACTTGTTCCGGGAAGTCGTTAGGTCTTTTTTTTTGATCTCTGATGAACATTAGTACTAGCACTTGATCTTTGCTTTTGGGAACTAAACCTGAAGCTAGCAGTTCCCACTAGGAAAGAGTCACTGGATGTGATTGTCTAAATAGGTGCCTATAAACTGTTAAATGCTGAAACCCCTATTCACCTTAAAGAGTTCCAGGAGGAAGATACATCATGATTTGACATTTTTGCCTCCAAGGGGACAAATTTTGTTTAGGCATCCAAAGAAGAACCTTTGATCAGTCCTGCAGCATCCTAAGATTGCAACCCCTACTTTGCGAGAAGGCCAGATGAGGCAGTCCCATGAACATATAGGTAGATGGAGGAGCTAGTTGTAGGGCTTCAAAACAGCAGCATGAGTAACACGGTGGAAGGGGCAGAAGTGGCCTCTGTCACCATGCAAGTGAAACCCACCGGTGAGGATGCAGAGACATGCTGCCACAGTGGTACGCATACCCAGAGCAGAGGTTGGAGAAGCAGCTAAGCAGTTGCACATCACCCTCGCTTTGATCTTGGCTGTCTGCCCTCAACCAGTGTCTACCCTCAACAAGTGCTTCCCTATCCTCCCAGCCTTGATGCACAGTACTTCCCTAACCTGTAGGTCCTGGAGCTCATCATCCTCAGCTAGGAGTGGGCAAGCAGTAGCACCATGCCCAGATGTCACACATGCCTCATGAAAGCAGCAAAAAGTCTTCACACAGCTGCAGCATTGCACCTGCTTAGCAAGGAGGACCTCTCAGAAGAGGATGCTGTGGGAAGGAGGAGGTCTATGGAGACCTGATTTGGAAAGTACAAGATGGGAACTTGGAAAAGTTAATGTATCAAAGAGATGGTTGAGGTCTCAGGGCATTGAAAAGCTGTGCCAGAAGACAAGAGAGAAGATAGAGCCTTTCTTCTCTGGTCTATGAGTTCAAACTTGGCCCATGGTGGCAGACACTAATTGCTATTTCTGCATGACAGGTGTTTGTAACAATGCTTGGTGGGCTCAAACCAGCACTAATGGCGAGAATTTTGCAATGAGACAAAACTGTCGTTAAAACTGTCATTAACACCTGCTAGCGTGTTGGGAGAAGACTTGCTCTGCAGCCTGACTTAGGCCTCTGGGTGGGTGTGAGAGACTTGTGGGGCTGTGTGGCTCACGTCATACTCGCAGCAGCCAGAGGGTCATATCCTTGTATAGAGTGGGAAGGTTCACAAGCCCTATCATCAATGTGCTAAATTTCATCAGTACAATAACCAATCTGTCAGTGCCCCACTCTGTAGGACAACACACAACATCTACCCAAGCACCTCTTTTTTTCACGGATATCAATGGCACTTGGGAAGACAGTGACTGGACAAACATGTTGGTATGGCAGACACAAAATGTGGATGGTATCATACAGGGAGGAAAATACTCTGCAGAAATTAAGTGCTTGGCTGACATGGCTGCTGGGTCACATCTGCTCAGCAGTCAAATGGGAAAACATGGCCCAGTAAGACAGCTACGCTTGGTAAGGTCAGGTAGGACAGCAGGAGACGCCTTCTGTTTCAGGTCACATCACCCTACTGCTGATAATATCATGGGTTAAAAAATGTCTTTCTAGTCAGTCGTGTAATTTGGGTAGAAAGAAAAAAATTATTATTGTTATTTACTGCAATATAGTAACGAAGAGGACACAATAGGCTAGTGTGAGGTGTCAGCCTTTAAGTTCACATGGTTTTGTCCTCAAACAGTAAAGATTTTTTTTATCACTACTGACACCTCAATATATAGCAAAGGACACCCTGAAATGGTCATTACTATTTCAAATGAATGAGTGTCAGTACACCACATTGTCAAAAGGAATTATGCACAAAACCAGGACACTTGAAAGATGAACTTCCCCTCAGTTGTGCAATTTTATGCAGCTGAGGAACTGGTAGCAATAGGGAATAACTCCATGCAGTGTTTTACATGGACATGTTTGAATTACACATACAACAAGAGCTTCCCATTGTTCATCTCGCTAGTGTGAGTATATAATTTTCCTGCTGTCTTTCCCCCTCTTTTGTTCTTTTCAGCTATTTTGTGATTAACACTGTCTGGGGAAGAATTTCAGTATTTTCTGTGGTTTAGCAGGATGTGAGTGAGGTGGTGCTGCTGCATGAATCTTTTAAAAGCAGCCTAAGAAATATTTAAGACCTTAGTCTAGGAGGAACAGCTCTCCCAGGCATAATTTTTGGTGCTGGTTGCAGCAGGGAGCGTATGCTGTGAGGAAAGTATTATTTTTCTAAATGGAAGGTGTCAGATGGTCACGCAATGTGACTGCATGTTCGAGATCACTGCCTCCCATCTGCAATTTGTGACGTGTGAAAGATTCTGCCCAAATGTGCTCACCAACTGGAAACCCTCGGCACTTTTTTTTTCTTATCAGGAGAGACCAAGATAACCAATGGTTTTACAGATCAGGGATCCTATCAAATTAATATCATTCTAGGATAAAATCTGCTTTAAATACAACCACTAAACTCCAGCAAAGTTAACTAGTACATACAAGTTCATTCAACTGATTAAAAATCCCTACTAGTAAAACAAGAAAATATACATGGAATTTTTTCAAGAAAAGTATTCTGCTCCTATCTTTTAACCACAGGCTTGGTATAAAACATGACAGCCTTTTCCAACACTAATTAATGCTGCCTAATTATAACACTTACTAGGCTTATGCCAGACATTAATATACTGGGGATAGTTTCTCCTTGTCCAGCTTCCTGCTGGATCAAACAAGATGATTGCTTTTTGCATCTCTCTGTTGGTTAAATGGATGCCGCTGTGGCTGGGACAGAGGCTCGGCAAAGATTATTTGCCTCCAGAAGAGGAATGCTGGCTGAACACTGGCTTTGTGATGGTGGGAGGCAGGTCTTGTCTGCCCCCAAGACTGCAGGGTGACTGCTGCAAGTTTAGGGACTGCATGGAGCAGCATAGCCAGGATAACCTCTTGTCAATTGTCTCAGTTCAGACAGGTCAGAAAACGCATCTGTGAAGCAGTAGTCTACCCCAGCATCCCATTGGCTACATTTATCTCAGTTTTGCCATTGAGTAGTGTACAGTGACAAGCCTGTATGTTCCTTGCCTACCACAGAACTACAGTGTGACTCACCTAGTGTTTATAAATCTCAGAGTACCCCAAACATGAGTTACTTGGTTAGTTCAGGGGATGGATATAAACCTCACCCAGACACTGGAGCATTCTCTAGTGTTTTATAGTCTGAGTTGACTTGTACCAGAGAAGAACTCATATGAGTTACTGTTTTTGATGATTAATAAGTTCATTGCATTTGATTTCCATTTTTGGTACAGCCAGGAGGTAATACAGCAGGTATCTCTGCCAGTTCCCTGAAAAAGAGCATGTGTGCTCATGACTCAGCACTGGGTCACTGTCCAAAAAGGAGCTGCTGACCAAGGCTGTGTGATGAACAGTGCCATTTAAGGTGTGGCTGTAGCTGTTTGCATGCAGTAGATCTATCTGTAACCTAAATATTATATATATGAAATGGTACAGGAGAAGGAGAGACTCGTACAAGTTGATTAAAACCTTTCCACTAAGGTAGGAACTTGCCCACATGCCAAGGACCCAGTTAAGGTTATTAGATACTTGTATTGGTACTGTGTTTAAATAGATTATAGGTACCTCTACCATCTTTCATTACTACGTAGAGAGACTTCAGAGAGCTGTTCTTAAAGAAATGTCAGGGAACAAAGTGCCAGTGAAAAGCATTTGAGTAACAGTCCTTTTTCTGCTGAGTAGCTGTAGGAAACGTGGTGACAAAACCTGGTCTGTATTGCATCTCACATCAAACTTAAAAAGGGAGAAGATATAGTCTCTCTTTTTTCCTGATGTCTCCACTAGGAGAAATACCAAGTACTCACTACTAGTGTGGGCATCTTTATCCAAGGACTAGAGTTGGAGGTCTCCTGTGTCAGGAAGACCTTCCTGATGTGAGGCTATGTCATATATACCCACTGAGCTCTACCTGGTCTTGCTTGTCCCAGTTCAGCAGGAAGGCAGTAAGCTCTCTTCACTGGTTTGGAGCCACCTTCTAGTTGGCTAGAAATCCTCCTAGGCAGCTTATACCCCTTTGTGCTTCTGCCTGCGCTGTCTTTGACATGAAAGAGCTTTTCTCCATCCCCATGTGGATGCATGCAGCCAGTGGGAAAATATCTCTTCAGAGCCTTTGTATTTTACAACTTAATATCTTCTGGTCTCATATACAAAAGAATCTTCATTCCCTTTACCAGTCTCCCAGCCCTTCTCTGTACCTGCCCAGACCACACACCTTTTTTTTAAAAATGTTAATCACCTTCCTATTTCAGATGATGCATTTGCTTCACACAATGGATAAGTATTACCCTGTCTGTGCCACAGCTATCTGATCTGATATATTCCAGGTTGCATGGCTTTGGTATGCTGTTTTTTTGTTGTCACCCTTTGATGTACTAATACAGGTCTTTCTCATCCCTAGTCACATCTAATCAATAAGCTCCCAGTTTTTTTATAAAACAGAATAACACTAAAACCCTAAAACTTTTCTAACAAAGAGAAGTGGAGAGCTTGCAAGAGGCACTTCAAAATGAGTCTGAAATAGGGCCAGTTTTCTAAGGTTTTTAGGCATGTGGGTAGACTAAAGCCCAACAGTATTTCTGTGGACACTTTCCTGCCCTTAGCTTGAAGCCTGTCTCACCCAAGCTTGCTTCTTGCTGTCAGTCCGTAAGCACCAGAGCCCTGGAAAGTTTGCTCCTGGGAGAACGTGCAATACTACAGGTCTCTGCCACACTCAGCTCTGATTTGCAAATAAATACTTTACCCAAAGCCTTCCATCCATCATCATTCTTTTCTCTTGTCCCATAGGAAGTGATGGCAGCTTTCTGAACTTATTTATTCTTACTTCCCCATAATTACTTTATCTTCTCTTTCATCTTCTTGCTGCAGCAGCCAGCTCACAGGTGGTGCTGGTGGTTTCTGTTCAGCAGCCATGGGACACCATGTCCCTCAGAGCTGCTGAGCAATGGGATTGCTGCAAATCACAAAAATGCAATAAACACGGTTTGTCAGCATTTGATTGAAAAAATGGCCATTTAAATGTTTGAAAAAAGGAAAAACAGCCATTGCATTACAGTGACTAGAGCCTTTCCAACAAACAAAAATCAGAGTTTAGGGTTTTGGGTTTTTTGGGGGGTTTTGTAAGTCTGAAAGAGCTCTGCAGAAGTTTAAAAGCCCTGGTGAAAAACCCAAGCAATTTCCCAGTGCTAAGTGTCTGTCAACTACTCTACCCCAAAATGTTGTGAGCTGAACTGAGAAGTGACCAGAACATCCCCAAATGTGTGTGAGGCAGGAAGCTTGGTGGAGACAGCTTTGAAGGAAGATTTTGTATTGTTCAGAGAGTCACCCAAGCATGGCAAGGCTGGAATTCCATCTGTTCATCTCCGCTCAGTGAACTGGGTCACTTTCAATGGTTCGCTAAGTTCTGACTATCTAAAAAGTACAGTTATTATGCTTTTAAAATCTCGAGCTGCCCGGCAAGATCAACTTACGGTTGTTGTTTTTCTCTGTCAACCTTGAGTTTGGCACTTTCTGGAAGAGTGTTAAGTGTAGTTCACAACCTAGAAGAGTCACATGTCATATACAACATTTTGGTTTCTGGAAAGGAGATGTGAACAAGTTTAATGAACTCCTTTGTGTCAAAATGATTCGTGGCACAACTTTGTTTCCTGAAAAACTAATCTGTAAAACTGGGAAAAGCTGACCTTCCAAGACTGATCTTTGCCTTTTTGTCATCATGTTGATCTCCCTGCACTCTGGAGACTGATCTCTGGCTCCAGCAAAAGACAGTAAGTATTTCAGTGACCTTTTTTCACAATTGTTCCTGGTTATTGTAAGAACACCTCCAAGAGCAATGGAAAGCCATAGAAAAATAATGCCTTTGGGGCCAAGGCCCCAACTTATTGAAGAGTGGGAAGAGAAATGAGGAAATAGCACTTCCCGCTTCCTGGAATTTCAAAGCAACTAATCACAGAACGTCTCTGAGAAATGTCTTGTGTGCTGCATCCAAGTTTGACTCAGGAAAGAGAAGAAATTAGATCTAGCCTTTCTAAAATCTGGATTTTCCTCCATGAACACTAGGGCCTAAGGAAAGCATTCTCCACTCCAAAATAAAGGATTCACTTCACATTCCCATATTTATTTATAATTTATCTGTTCATAGATCATACTGGGGCAAATTTACATCACTTTTATTAGTGTTACACCTTCTTTTTCCTCTGCACTAGCAGTTTAATAATATTTAGCTGTCTTCCAAAGGTGATTTATGTCATTGTAGAGAATATAGCATCACCAAAACCAAGAGTTAAAGAATGAGCACAACTTACCAACGAAACTATATGAACCTCTAAACAGAATCAACTGAAATCAGCACTTTGGAATTTAATGTGAAGAACACATTATGGAGCCTGCAATTAAAGGCTTTTTCCCCCTAGATGGTCACATAAATAAATGAACCATTCAAAGTGAATCAGTTCACTGAGGAGCAGGAAAGTGCATAGCATCAGCTCTCTGATCACCTCCCGACACAAGTACTATAACTTCCACACCCTGACCTCCTCCATGCCCAAATCCCTCTTCTATAGACCATTTGGGTCACTGACAGATAAGTACCCAAGATGAAACTCCTTGTGGAGATATTTAAGCTGCTAAGCACTGAATGCACCTACTGAGTCACTGCAGATGCTGTATATTTAAATTTCTTTCTTCCCACCTGGCAGATGAGTCTAAGATTTAGTTTCAGTGCAAAGCAGCAGCATAAAATAATGGTACCTCCCACCCAGGCATGGACTTGTTGGTGAAGAGGATGCAGATGCATTGCAGAATAGCTTCTCCAACCTTTATTTAGGGATACATATATTATTTCTCTGGTTGAAGAGATGTAGGTTATTTTTCTTTTGCCCACGCAGTTAACCTGGTCTTTATAGGAGGGTTACGGGATATAATGCTGCCTTTCTCCTTCTATCTGCTTAGCTTTGGGGATCATCCAAAACACTGGGGCTAACCAATTGGACTCCAAGTTTCAGTCCTTAGAAAGGCAGAGGAGAGGGAGATTTTCTTCAGATCTGTACTAGGTAAGACACAGACACAATTTATATGCAAGGTAATGGAAAGCAAAAAAAAATAGTGGGTGACAATAGGTCAGTTGTTGCAAGATGCTAAGTGTCATCAGTGCTCCTAAACTTCACAGCAGGTGACATACATTTTTCAGGAGGTACCACTGGACCTGCAGAAGCACATCGCATAATCATGCTTCTACATTGCTCATCCTTTCACTATTATCACTATTATCTACCCACACCCACTATTATCACCATATCTATGTCACTGTTATCTATCCACATCCACTGTTATCAGCATTTCTGCTTCCTAGAAGTATGTGCATTGAAGTGTGTGGAGAAAAACAGCCACAGTAAAAAAAGCTGTCCCTAGTTTAGGTTCATAAGTAGGGATTGGAGGTAGAGATCATATGGTCTATGTTTGACTTCTACCTTGACGACACCTAAGGAAGGAATGAAGTTCAGCCTTCCCCTCTCCAATGTAAAGCCATTCCCCTTTGTCCTATCACTACATACCCTTGTAAAAATTCCCTCCTCGGATTTTCTGTAGGCCCCCTTCAGGTACTGGAAGAATGCTATAAGGTCACCCTGGAGCCTTTTCTTCTCCAGTCTGAAAATATCCAACTCTTTCAGCCTGTCCACAGAAAAGAGGTGCTCCAGTCCTCTGATAATCTTTGTAGCCCCCCTCTGGGCCTGTTCCAACAGTTACATATCTTTCTCATGTTGGGGATTCCAGAATTGGACACAATACTCCAAGCGGGGTCTCAAAAGAGCCTAATAGAGGGGCAGAATCACCTCCCATGACCTGCTGGCCATGATACCCTTAGCCTTCTCAGACACCAGGGACTGAGGCACTCAGAGAGGAAGCCACCTTTGAAACTAAATCTGTTATTTTCGATACTACTGCTATAATCTCTTTAGCCTGATTCTGCATTGTTTTGCACTTTGCTATTACTTGTGTCTTTGTGCAATGAGACCAAAGCACATGTTGGACAGTCCCTCTTGTTTTGTAATGTCCTGGGCCTACAAGTCAAGCTATGCAGAAAATGTTTCTGTGAATCAAGGAAGAACTGGATGAGCAAAGGAATAGACAGAAAAGGACTCTGCAGCAACTACACCAGTACTTGCTTCTGAGTCATTGGCAGCTCTAAAGGAAATAATCTCACATACTTATGAACCAAGGTACATCAAATAAGGAAGAAGATGAAATGGCAATTGACAACTACCCTGGACTACCAAATCACACAAGAAAATAGAATAGCCAGTCCTTTAAATATCTTTCTATATATGAGATGTAGGGAGGAAAAAGCTGTATAAGAAAAACAAATTTAAATCTGATTGACATGTGCAGGGAGTATCTGGCTGACAAAACTAAAATGTCCTTGGAATTTTTTAAAAGCGTGATGAAAATTTTGTAGTTTTTGAAAAAATAAAAAACTTACACTGGTTGTATTCAAAATGGTGAAAGTTATACTGGAGTTCATCTAACAGAATAAGAGAAACCTATGTTTGAAATAAAATCTGACAGCTGCTGGGGATTGTAAATGGGATACTTTTGCTATGTAAAAGAGAAAACAGGCCTGAACTCCAATCTGGTGCTTTGGTAAAATTTGACTTACACAGCCTAAAATATCTGAGACATGTAATCTAAGCAAATACATGAATTGTAACTGTGAACTGTTACCTCACCAAATTCACACAAGTCCATAAGAAACTCTGCATGAGGTAAGAAAATGTGGAAATAAATATAAATATCAGCAATAAATACCCCTCTCCCTCAAAAGGAAAAGTTAAAAAACTTTAGAAGCCAATAGCAATGAACATATGTTAAGAGCAGAAAAATACAGAAAACTGTATCATAAAACTAGTGGATGCAAAGGAAACTTACAGATAAAGAAAAACAAAAGAAAAACAAAAGAAAACTGGTTTTAGACTTAGAAAGTATAAAAAAGGTCTGAACTGAAGAGTGTTTTTAAAGAAGATGGAAATATTAGAATAAATATAATATAAAAGGGTGGAAGCATTCAAGAAATCTCTTTCACTTCAGGAAAAAAAGGTAGATCTATATTCATATGATATTTAGGGATCTGAATAGGCAGGACCGATGGGCTGAGACCAATGTCATGAGGTTTAACAAGGTCAAATGCCAGGTCCTGCACTTGGGACACAACAACCCTGTGCAGTGCTACAGACTGGGAGAAGTCTGTGTAGAAAGCTGCCTGGAGGAGAAGGACCTGGGGGTGNGTCTGGCCTTTTCTCACAAGCGACAGGGGACAGGACAAGTGGGAATATCTGCAAGCTTCACCAATGGAGGTTCAGACTAGACACCAGAAAGAAAATTTTCACAGAAAGGATCATTGGCCACTACCAGAGGCTGCCCAGGAAGGTGATTGAGTCACCATCCCTGGAGGTGTTTAAGGCACAGGTAGATGAGGTGCTCAGGGACATGGTTTAGTGTTTGATAGGAATGGTGGGACTCAATGATCCAAGAGGTTTTTCCCAACCTGCTGATTCTATGATTCTATGAACTATTTACCAGCATTCCTGATAATATGTAAGGCTGATTGTAGGCAGCCATTATGAAGGTTAGATGTCAAAAATCATCAGATGCTAGCCAAGGACATCTTTAGATTGTTAGCACTGATTTTTGATAATTTTTTAAACAATTCAGGTGTGGCAGAGAAGAAACATAAAGGCAGCGTTGTGCAAGTTGAAGAAGTGTTAAGTACTATGACACCATTAACTCCAGGCTTCTCAGTCTGATGTCAGTCCTGAGTTTTGAAATGGCATCATTGATAGAGGATGTGATTAGTATATAATGTACTGTAATTAGTGACAACTAGCATGGTTTTATAGAAAACAGTTCTTGTAAAACAAACTTCCTAATATTATTTTTATGAGATTGTTAATTTAGTTGGTAATTACATTGATGTGATATACATCAATTTTTGTAAAGTATTTTACCTGGTACTTCAACGTATTTTGTTTAACATGCTACAGCAATACAAACCCAAGGTGGCACATATTAAACACATTAAAATTGGTTAAAAGAGATGCCTCAAAATGTAATTATAAGCAACAACTACCACTGAATATGTTTGTTGCTAGTGGAGTTCTGTGAGGACTGGTTCTTGGCTGTATATCATTTAACATTATCAGTGATATGGAAGAAAATATAAAATCATTACAATAAAGTTTGCAGATGACGTGACATTTGGGGCTGTATTAAATAATGACCTCTGCTGCAGGAGGATCTGATTGCTAGGACAATGAGTGGAGAAAAAAGCAGTATAAATTCAGTAAAGCTGTGTGTGCAGCACCTTGGGAGAAAATACTTGAAAGAGAGGGGTGGTAGGTACTTTTGTAGATGGAACCAAAACCACCAGACCCCAGGGACTGCAGGAGGCAGAGCTAATTCCAGTCAGAGAAACAGGCCAAGTGTGGAGGGAAGCAGTGAGTCCTGACTGAAGGAGTTCCTGGTCCTGCATGTGATACGGTCTCTGAGTATATAAACAGGACATTGTGGCATGACAGAGAGATTTGGTTATGTCAGCCATAATGCTGCCAAAGTCCTTAGTCCTGTTTATGTGACCGCAGCTCAGACAGGATGATACCAAGTGGTAGGTTGAATATGGAAGAGTGACAAAGATAATTACACTAGAAATACATAAGGAAACGTTCTTTGATTAAAAAAAGAAAAAAAGGCTTAAGGAGCTTTATCTACTTACCTTATCAGGATGAAGGACAAAGATGTTTCTGACTGATGGAAAATTGATGCTAGATGGGTTCATAGACTCATAGAATCACTATGTTGGAAAAGATCTTTGAGATCATCAAATCCAACCACACCTGTCCACTACTAAACCATATCCCTAAGCAGATCCTAAGCAGGATTCTCAGACTTCTAGTCAGAAATATCACAACTGCTGGGGCTGAAGCTGGATATGTTATAAAGCTAAACTATGAATGAATGTTTTTCTAGTAATGATCAATTTGGTCAGTCTGTCCAAAAAAAAATATATATATTCCCTGTCTTCTTAGCATTGAATGCTCTTGCTTTTGCTGTTTAGAGCCATAGATTCATTGCAAAGCTAATCTCAGAGCTAAAGGTAGAACATTCAGGAATTGAAGGTTTAACAGGTCTTACTAATAAGCCCACTATTTTCATTTCCTTATCAGGCTATTGTAGATCTTGCTCTGCCTGGGAGCTGGATAAAAGCAGCCAGTTAATGCACTAAAGGTCAAAATTTCAGAAGTACTCTACAAATGCATTACAACCAACTATTAATAATTCTTTTTTTAAGGGGTCCGGTCATGTCCAAGGGAATGCCAGCTACATTTTTCTTAATGTATGAGCACAAGTTACACATAACAACCTAACAACACAATACTGCCTCTTTAATGCTAATCTATTCCTTGCAATCTACTAGATACATGTAGAATCATTGGTGTGTATCAAGAGAGCAAAATCAGATTCTGAAAATATCTGAAAGGATGCACTAGAGTGTACATAATAATGTATTTTAATCTGCCAGGCCTTAAAATTAATCATGAATTCCCACAGAGATTTTAATAATTTTGAGATGATTTTTTTTTTCCACATAGTGATATTCTTGGACAGAGTTCTTGAAATGCTCCATAGAAATGAATGTGAGAGTGAAAAACGGGGCCCATTTTTCAATTATCAGGTTAGCTAAGATACAGATACAAGAGATACTGTTTAATTGGTTGTTTTATTCTTTTTCTTCCACCTAATATATAATCAGTAAGGTACCTCAAACACAAACTTTTATCACACCATAAAGCTGGCATACAGCATAAAGTTTATCTCTTTGGGCATATATTTGAGGCAACAATTCTCACCAGCAAATACATTTGCAAAAGAACTTGAAACTTCCTGCGGAGCTTTGCAAGCCCCAGTGTATGAGCAATGAGATTAACAGGGACTGCATGCTCCTGGACTTCCTCTTGAGTTGTTGTTAAGCATAGACCCTAAAATACAATTTTAGGATCTCATCTTCTGTTCTGTCCTAAATATTTTTGTCTCTTCGTGCCGTGGTTCATCAGAGTTTCAAGTCACTCAGGGTCACAGTTTTTGTCCAAATACTTTCAACTCCCACTGCTTAATATATTTCACCAGAGCCACTTTGCACAGTCACAACAGAAGTGTTATAATTCCTTCAAAACTGAGATATGTTGTTCTTTTTCTTAAGCACTCCGTCTTTGGTGTGTGGCCATGCATAAAGTATTGTAAACAGCATTGGTATTGCAGAAGGTCTATGATTTTCAGATCCAAAATGAAGGTATTGTTCCAAACAGTAGTACTGAATTCACCAAACCAAGGTATTTTTTATACATGTAAAATTAAAACAAGAGATAAATGGTTACTGTGTCCCACCATTACTATTCCTTGGGAGATATTCATATAATAAGGGATCAAGCATGACCAGAAAAATATATTTAATTCCTTCAAAAAAACCTTGTAATTTTTAAAATTAAAGAGTATTACTTATGTTGCACCATTTTAATGAATTTTGTACAGCTGTTTGTACTAATATGCGTTAAAATGGGTAATTACCACAGCCATCACAGTATGAAGCAACACCCTTGCTCCATTTTAAATATATAGCCCTGCTTTTACCTCTTTCTTATCCACAGACATACCTGATTTTATGCTGTTTGCTTGCTTGCTTGCTTGTTTCTTCCTACTAGTTGATGCCCACAAATATTTCAGACACTGAATATTTGACATATTTCTGGGTCTTCTGTTAACAGCTTCTGGACTATGTTTTTGTTTCCCTGTTTTAATGGTTAGGAGAAGAAAAAGGCAAATGGAATAGTTGTATTTATGATGAGAGGGTAGATGAAGGGGTTGAGGAAAGCTGGGAATAGCTGAAGTGTGTCTGACACAGCAGTTTCTCTTCTGTATCACTATTTTATTTTTATGAGGCTGCAGCAAATTGATAGCTTCTGATACCATAGTCAATAAAACGTTGTGTAAATTCCAGCGATGGGCTGGAAAAAGATTGAATTAAAAGGGAGGTGTTGGGTCACATCCATATTTCAAGTAATTTCTGTGCTGCCTTATACCAGTACCTGGGGGAAGCAGTTTCTTTACAACTAACCACCCAATTAGTACCTGCTGAGCACCCGATGTTTGATTTTCTTCTAACTGCCCCCCTCTTTCTAAGTAAACCAATTTCCTAAGAGTCCCCATTTCATCCTACAAGAAAACTTTTTTCAGAGAGTTTGGAGAAGTCACAAAATTGGGTTTAGATAGAAAATTATTCTGAAATCTTCCCAATCCTGGAAAACTATTTTTTGTAAACATGATATGGCAGCATGTTTAGCCATAATTATTGCCACAGTTGTATTACTGCTTCTACCAAGAAGTTTTCTGTGGGGCCACAAGATAATTTGGGTCAGAAGGGATCTCAACAGGTCTCTAATCCCACCTTCTTCCTCAATCAGGCTCAGCCACAAGCTGGGATCAGTTGCTTGGGGAATTTTCCTGTCAAGTCTTCATAATCTCCAAGGATGGTAACTTCATAAACTCCCTTGCCAGCCTCTGGCACTGTCTTACTTTGTTCCTGGGGAAATTTTTCTCCTCATGTTAGTGTGAAGGTGTCATACTTCAAACTTGTGCCTGTTGTCTCTTCTCACCATGCACCAGCTTCATCTTCTTGATGACTTCCTCATAGGTACTAGGGGGTTGCTGTTAGGTGTTCCTGAAGCTGTCTCATCTCAGGGTTGGTCCTGTAGCATCTCCTTACAGGGCAAATATTCCAGCCCTAACCATCCTGGTGGCTTCTGCTGAACTTTCTCCAATTTGATGATGTCTTTCCTGTACTGGAAGGTGGTGGTGGGGAGAAATATCAGTGAATAGGCAAGTATAGGGTGGATGTTCTCACCAGAACATGAAAAAGCTGTCAGATATCAAGAATCACATGCACTGGATGAACACACAGCTGAGCAACTGCTGTTTTACTGCTTTGGACCAGGAGGCAGAAGTACAGCAGTGCACGATGATGCCATGATCCCTTTTCCCTGAAGTCTTGCAAGAGGTTTGCTTCTTCCCTTGACCTACCCTATTATCAAGATCTGTAGCTATCTTACCCTCAGATATCATTAGTTTCACTAATCTAAACAACCTATTGCCACTGTGGAGAGACCAAGGAAGTCTCCACAGTACTACTTCAGCTGTGTCTGTACTGGTAATTAAATCAGAGCAAGGTTGTTCACTCAAGCAATACCCACTCCTGTCCATAGTGTTTCACTGCTCTTTGTCATGAGGACAATGCCAGCAAGTGCTCTTCCAGGCAGTCCCCCAGCACAGGTGAAGTGGCATCATGAGCCAGGGACCACTCCTAGGTACAGCCATGCTGTCCTGGGTGGGGAAGAGAGTGCAGAGAGCCCAGGTGTGCAGATGCAAGCGGGACCACGCTATGTGGCTCTGGGACTAAAGAATAGCCCATGATCTGTTCTGTTTAGAATACAGATTTTGCATTTGTCGTGAGTCCTAACAGCCTTCTTCATGTCATCCCACACAGCTCTTCAAGATTTCTTTGGTCTCTTACTGTTACATACCAACCCTATCCCTCACTCGCTTCAAGTTCTGTTGAAAAAATTGTGACCTGACTCAATAATATAGTTGAACTTCAGGTGGACAGGAGAGTTAGCACATGGCTCTCTTTAACACTCTGGGGCCTTTCACCAACTGAGGCATAATCTATCTCTACAATCTCTAGCCAGAGGGCCACTCCTACTTGCTTACAGGACATTTGGCAGAACAGGAAACTTCCTAGAGCACAAGATCATGCTCCTGCATTCTCAGCTGGCCTAAGTGATGTGTGGGCCATGAGTGTGGAGTGTGGAGTTTTTTCTCTCCAAACTATATAAAGTAGAAAACACCTTATTTACAAAAACCTAACAATAATCCAAAACATAAACCCCAATCCCATGTCTTCCCTTTTGAGAACTGTACCGGAGAATTCGAGAGACAAATGTTTCTGCCATCTACGCACCTACTGCTGCTGCCTGTCTTTTTGTAGTTTTGAAAGAAAAAGGACAAAAGCAACAAAAATCCTAGAGAGAAGTCTTAAAGAGACTAGGACAGAGCTTTTTGAACTATTTATGCACTTGGATTTGTTTGATTCACAATGATTTGAAGAAAAAATAATATTTGCTTCCTTCAGCTGATTTGTAAAAAGCCTTAATGCCCATCATTATATTAATTTGATATACTACAATGAGCTTGTAATATTAAAATATGACTTACACATTATGCAGCACCTTTTATGGAGAAGGGCTTTAAAGCATTTACAAACATAAACAAATAGAAACAAATATGACTCTCCTTACTATTGCAATTCAGCCTGGAGCTCGAGGTAAATATTCAGCAGTGCACAATAGAAGAGGAGATTATGACTGAATATAAAGAAAAAATTTGCACCTAGCAGAATCTGCAAGGGGAATTTAGCTAAGTGAAATGAAATTCCCTAACTCAGCATCTGGAAAGGACATCCTGCTTATATACTTCTCCTCCTGGAAAAATGTCTCATTTCTGGCTTTTCACACTCAGCCTTTTAGACCATGCTGACTCACCATGAGCAGTGGAACTTGCAGAAGATAATAGGGGTAAAACCAATGAGATTCAATAGAAATTACTCTGAATAACAGATGCGATTTACTAGAAAATTATTTAAATTCTGGAGAACTGAAGAGCTAACCTATTGAACCAAGCAGCATTTATATTGCACACTTCTTCTAGTATGACATAGGCTGATGTAAACGCTCTGTGGAAAGAGGCATCACTATGTCAGATTTTTCCAGAAGAGCAGCATTAAGAAACCCATACATAACTACCTCACACTCATTATGATGCCACTGTTAACACCTTCACGATCCTCTCTCACCAGCAATCATTACCACTGCTCAAAACACCACTCCAGGCTGCACTGCTGGGAACACAGAGAGCGTGTCTGACATGTTAGGAAGGGTCCTGCAGGCAGGCAGGCAGGCAGGCAGCCTGGGGGATACTACAGGCATCTTGGTAGCGTTTGTTATGGCAAAGGTTTAAATGGTAACTAGAGTGAAGGGACTACTGTATGCCAGATGCTGTGATATGAAGGTTGGTGATGAGCAGGGAAGCCACTGTAAAATACTTGAAATATGTCTATAACAAGACAAACTGTGACTACTGTATAATCATTCTTTAAAACTAAGCAATTTTTAAAATAACAGCTATGAGTGTAATTTATGATTCTTTCATTAATGCATGTTTAGTAATTACACTCTTTGAAATTAATGTGATATTTACTGAATTGCTGACATTTTGTACTTCCAATTAAACACTTCTTTAACCAAATCAAGGCTGAATCCAGCATATTAAAATGAAACATGTAACACTATCCAACTTGCTAAAAACTCTCAGATGTTTATTAGTGAACTCTAGTACCTAAAGCTGGCACAGGGCTGGACCACCTCTCATACAATGACAGGCTGTGAGAGTTGGGGTTCAGCTTGGAGAAGAGAAGGCTTTGAAGAGATCTTTTAGTGAACTTCTAGTTCCTGAAGGGGACTACAAGAAAGCTGGGAGGGACTTTTTATAAAGGCAGGTAGTGATAGGACTAGGGAAAATAGCTATAAATTGGAGAGGGGAAGATTTAGACTAGACATGTGGAGGAAATTCTTCATAATGAGAGTGGTGAGATTGCCCAGGGAGGTTGTGGATGCCCCATCCCTGGAGGTGTTCAAGGCCAGGTTGGATGGGGCCTTGAGCAGTCTGGTCTGGTGGGAGGTGTCCATGCCCATGACAGAGGAGGTGGAATTAGATGATCTTTAAAGTTCCTTCCCACTCAAACCATTATATGATTCTATGATTCTATTAATTGCTTGCTTTTGCAACTTGTATGGAGGCTGTGCCACTATTATTGAGAAAAAAGACAAGTATAAAAGACATAAGAATAAATGCAGAAATAGTTACGGTGAGAGACGGTAATTTTAACAGAAATCTTGAAGACATTGTCCTCTTTGCATCAACTACCTGTAACAAAGTAGCCTGCAAACAGAAGTGATTTCAGACAGTGTATTTTGTATTGCCACTTTGCCATATAAAACATTATGGCTTGTTTAAAAGTGAGGGGCTTAGCTTCTGTATTACCTGGCTTTGTACATTCACACCTTCAATGTCACATTCACATAGTATTGTATGTTGACTATTTTAGTAGGAAACACCAATTTTCTTTCGCCACTTTATCCCTCTTTTCTCAAAATTTCCCCTCTTCTTATGCAGTTAGCTTGGCAGTGGATTATGGAAAGGTGAGATGGCATGTTGCTGTGGTAGCTGGAAGCAGCAGTAGTAGCTGGAAGCAGCAGTAGTAGCCATCTTGGCAATGAAAACCATGGCTATAAGCAAGATAGTAAGTGTCAGAAGGTGATAGATTTCACCCCAGCAGGCACATCAGCAGACATACTCGTGGGGGTGGTATTGCTGCTGAGCAGATGGGCCAGGAAGGGAGACCGCTGCAAGGGCTGCACCCTTAGTGCTGCTGGGGGCAGCGCTTACCTGGAGGAGGACAGTAGTGAGGCTCCTGTTGCACTGTGTGTCTTCGTGTAGCAATTGTGGCGGAAAGGCAGAGTCCTGTAGACAAGCTGGTGAGCTGCAAGGTCTCTACCAAGAGATGGAGAGTCAGATCATGCCCTGTGGTGCTTCTGGCTATGTGTGTGTGTCTCCCAGCAGTGGGTCCCATGAGGACTCCAGCTGTGCAGAGTCTGTCAGTGATGCTGGCAGACTGTATCCCAACTAGCAGCCAGCCCATGGAAAGACATAGATTCTTCAGATCCCTGTGCAACATGACATGTTTTCCTCTTTCAACCTTGTAAGTGCACTGAGGGCCTCTTTCTGCTGAGGCCAGAATGAAACTCAAGCAGTTACAGCCTCCACGTATCACCTGAGAATTATGAGAGTAAAGTAATACTTGACCAGAATGAGAACATTTGTTGCTGAGATGGTCTAAAGCAAACATGAAATTTGTTATCTATTTTACATGGGTGAGTCAACTTGGCATAGCAGTGTATTTCTCTCCTGTCTGGCAGTGGTCAAAAGTCAGGAAAAGGACTTTCCGTTTCCTAATGAACAGGAAAGCCCCAGGATTCCCATGGGACAGGGAAGAGCCACAGATAAATGACAGTTTGTTTTTTAATCCCTCTCTCCTTGGCCTTTTTTTTCCTACAGTGATTTAATAAGGGGAGTAGATGAGCAGCATAGGATGGTTCCCAAACTTATTGTCAGGAAAGTGAAAATCTCAGTCCAAGCTCCACTACACCAGTTCCATGTGTCCTGCTGCCACCGTCAATGCTGCCCAGTGCAGTAGCTAGACCTACTTTACCCTCTGATATCCTCCACCTTTACCCTCTTTACCCTCCATCTTTACCCTCTGATATCCTCCACCTCATTCACAGGAAATGGCACTGATGCTTGGTGGGATTGTCCTGGAACTAAGGGAGAGAATCAAAATGCTTTAGTGCACTGGGGTGCGGAGAGACAAATAGCATAGGCTGTTCATGTGCTTTCTGAAACTCACCAGTGGCACAGGCACACACATATTGGTGCACAGGTGGAGATACATCCTGAAACTCAGGAAAATGCATATTGTCCTTTTGCCTGGTGCCCTTAAACTGGCTGGGAGTTGATGCTGGGGAGAGTGGGGCAGCTCAGGTCAAGAGCCCCTGTGTGTCCTTAATGTGCTGAAAACAACACTGACTATGTGCTCTCTCCTCCCAAATGCTTCACTGAGGGAGTTAGGAAAGACTTGGCTCCTTGCTGCACACTGTGATATTGTCCCTCCCTGTTGGCAAGTGTTCAGCCTGCATCTAAAGGAGAAGTGAAAAGCAGATGAAACATAAGTTCTTGCAGCTTCTCTTGTGTGTGCTGGCAGATACCTCGAATGCATTGAACCTGTGAGTTAGATCCTAAGCCTTGAATAAGTCAGCCTTTCCAGCAATTTTCCAGTTCAAGGGTGTGGATTTTCTGAGGAACCATTGAGCCCTCTCCAAGGAGAATCATGGTTGCTCTCAGGTGCATCTCTTCTTTTCTCTAGGATTTTATTTTGTCTCGTGGAATTAAACTCTTACATAGTTATTCTGGGAGCAAGGGATCTACATCTTATCTAAGCTTGTAATCATCTCTAGTATCTGCTACAGATTTATCAACTGGACAAATTCTACCAGTTTTTAGAACATAGATACTCAGGAAATTCAAAATTTATGATCAGACTTTAAAGAACTATATTGAATAGAGAGTTCAGTTAGAGCTATGTTATCATAAAACTGTATTCTTCAGTCAAATTGTAGTAAAAAGGTTTTTAATAATTTCTCTCAGCAAGTTTTCTAAGTTAGTCACTTTAAAGTGTTAATTTGAGGTTGTAGCCTGATTTTTTGTGTCTTAGATAAATCAGTCTGTAATAATATGTTTATTTTCCAAAATTTTCAATGTAATCTGCAGTTATTATGAAGGAATATTGGGTATCCCTAGCAGATGATCTTTATAAAAATTACTGTAAGGGTGCAAATACTTTGTAAGTTCTTCTTACATATATTGTCCTGCTAATGATGACCCTATCTGTCACAGACCCTTTGCCTGTGACAGTATTGGTACCATAATAATTTTGGCTTAGCCATAAACCAGTTAGTGACTTTCAAAGTTACTGAATGTCAGTAATGACTTTTCAGCACTTCTGATTTGAAGGTTTACCTCTGATCTGAGATAATGGAAGTCTAGGACTGAAATTAGAGGATTTTTATGTAGCAACGTGATTGCTACCATAATTCTGAAGATCTGCAAACCTGTAAGTATGTACTCAGTTGTAAATCCGCAACTGTCTTTGTCTTTAATGGGACCATTTGTGTGCCTAAAAATCAATCATGTATACACATGCAGAACTGGAATTGCAAGAACAGAAAACAGATGTAATGATTGATCACCCAATTGAAATTTGCTCACAAATACTGTGTCTGACAACTCTATAAATCCATTGAAATCTGTGTTAACAATAAATGATCAAAGCCTAGTACAAAGAGCATAGCCTAATTGGTGAGACAGGAAATGATAAATTCAATAGGTATTAATGAAGACTATACGTAGACATCGGGATAACCTTTCTGGAAACAAGAGCAGTGAAGCATAGTCACAAATTGTTCAGGGAAATCATGGAGTTGCCACCACTCTTTTAAAGAAGAGGTCAGGCAAATTTTCCATTTTTTTTTTCTGGTTCCACTCCTTCATCCTGTGATAAAGGAGCAGACCAGGTGATCTCTGGAGATCTTCCACCTGGAATGCTGGTGAGTTATTAGTCTGACATCCTTGCTGTCGGAGCATGGTTTTACATTAATTAATCCTGGATGTGTTCAGGAGCAGAGCCCCAGACTGTAAAGGTTAGGTATGAAGCATGCAAAGCACACAGCCGCACTTCTGTAGACCTGGTCTGAAAGCCAAACACAATGTTTATGCCATATTTGTGCAGAAGGACAGACAATATCTGAGCAGTATGTAAGCACTTAATCCATCAGGATCTAGGTTTTGTTGAACTGCCTTCAATATTCGTGAACAAACCTGGAGTAATCCAATGAATTATTATGCTGGCTCAGTGATTTATATCATGGTGGGTGTCATGCAGTTCCAAGTACTTTGGAATCAGATGTGAAACTTTATCTTCAGGACAAATAAATAGCTTAACACTTTGAAGAAGTGAAATAGCTCTCAATCTTCCAACAATAAGGGTTGCAGGGAGGATCCAGAGAACTACAGGCCTGTCAGTCTGACCTCAGTGCTGGGGAAAGTCATGGAACAGGTGATCTTGAGTGCCATCATCATGCACATGCAAGAGAACCGGGTGATCAGGCCCAGTCAACACGGGAGGCCAGTCACAAGTGGGGTTCCCCAGGGCTCAGTGCTGGGTCCAGCCCTGTTCAATGTCTCCATCAATGACCTGGATGAAGGCATTGAGTGCACCCATAGCAAGTTTGCAGATGACACTAAACTGGGTGGAAGTGTGGATCTGCTGGAGGGTAGGGAAGCTCTGCAAAGGGATCTGAACAGACTGGACCACTGGGCTGAGACCAATAGCATGAGGTTTAACAAGGCCAAATGCCAGGTCCTGCACTTGGGACACAACAACCCTGTGCAGTGCTACAGACTGGGAGAAGTCTGTCTAGAAAGCTGCCTGGAGGAGAAGGACATTGGGGTGTTGGTTGACAGTTGAGTGAACATGAGCCAGCAGTGTGCCCAGGTGGCCAAGAAGGCCAATGGCATCTTGGCCTGTATCAGAAACGGTGTGACAATCAGGTCCAGGAAGGTTATTCTCCCTCTGGACTTGGCACTGGTGAGACCGCACCTTGAATATAGTGTGTTCACTTCTGGGCCTCTCACTACAAGAATGATGTTGAGGCTCTGGAGTGAATCCAGAGAAGAGCAATGAAGTTGGTGAAGGGGCTGGAGAACAAGGCTTAGAAGGAGCAGCTGAGAGAGCTGGGGTTGTTTAGCCTGGAGAAGAGGAGGCTGAGGGGAGACCTTATTGCTCTCTAAAACTACCTGAAAGGAGGTTATAGAGAGGAGGGAACTGGCCTCTTCTCCCAAGTGACAAGGGACAGGACAAGAGGGAATGGCCTCAAGTTCCACCAGAGAAGGCTTAGGCTGGACAAAAGGAAAAAAATTTCCACAGCAAGGGTCATTAAGAACTGGAACAGGCTGCTCAGGGAGGTCGTTGAGTCCCCTTCCCTGGAGGTGTTTAAGGCATGGGTGGATGAGGTGCTAAGTGGCATGGTTTAGTGTTTGATGGGAATGGTTGGACTCGATGACCCAGTATGTCTCTTCCAACCTGGTTATTCTATGATTCCATGATTCTATGACAATGATTCCTTGCAACATGTACAATTGCATGAGAAACTGCTTGGCACCATATTTTGTCCCAGGAAGAGCTACTGAGAATGAGCTGAAGAATGTCTTCTTTATCTTGGAGGCTATTTAATCAGAATGTATCTGCTGGTCTAATATATACTTGATCCTGATGTACTCGTTTTGGATATCCATGTCTGCACAGAGATTTCACAGGCAAATTACCCCAGGAGCCACAACTGTGTGCAAATGGGAATGTGAGCTCTAAATTTTTTGCTTCTTAAGTTCATGGAAGTTCTTCAAATCATTGATAACTTTGTAAGGAATGGAGGGCTAAGTACTTATCTCCCTCTAGTCAGAGATGTGCCAGATTGCTGTTTATCTGTGTTCTTCCCAGCAATGTATGAAATTTGAAGCCTGGAGTGATGCATATTTAGGTCTTGGAATCAGAAATTTCAGTTTAATACCACTTTCTCATCAAGTGTAAGAGTATGGTGTACATCTCCAGATGGCCTATACAAATGCTCTGCCGTACTTCACTCACTTTTTGAATGTCAAGCATCTCTGGGATTCAGTGCATCACCGATTAGCATCTTATATCCATTTGACAGAAATGATTCCTCATTATTTCATACATTTCTTTTTTGATATTTGCACACTGAATTATTCTTCTGATAAAAGAATGGGAGATAACTGTAAGATCAGTTTGTAAATATTTTTCTTCTGTCCTGTCCTGAATAGTTCACTGGTGTAAACTGGTGGCCATCTCTGGGTTGAAACTCTGTCAGTGACGAACAGTCATCTTCCAGTCTTACACAATGCTGAGCAAACATAGCACTTATGTTAGTACCTTTTTTCATTATAGTATTAAATTAGGACATACCCCAATAGCATGTGCACTGACACCCAGATCCTCCCACCAAGGAAGCAGATGAAGTACAAGTTTCAAGAAGCTACACCTCCACTCAAAACTGCCCCCAAATCCCCTTCGGTCACTAAACACTTCTCTGAAATCCACATTTACCCACAGTCTCTGAAACAGTTACAGCTGCCATCACCAGCCAGGCTATTCTGAGATGTGGTCCTCTATATCTTAGAAGATCTGGTGTGGCATGCCTAAAAGCAGTCTGCTTGGCTCACAGTATACATGTTGCCTTCACACACACCTTAAAGTGTTCATGTGCATCCCTCCACAAGGGGCCTCATAAAAGAACCGCAAATACAGACACAACTAAGCCTATCTGACTCAACACTGTGATGCCAGAGCCTTTGGGCTACATGTTTTTAAACCACAGCTGAATGTGACAGAAACCAGTTTTTGTTTAGAAACCCAGATTGCTTGTATATAATCATCTGACTCAAGAAATGAGTGTTTTAAGGGAAAATATGTGACTAAGATTTGCCACAGACCTAGGAACACTAGTGACATCGCAGTCCAAATCCTCACCACGTGGGCAAGCTATGTTTAGCCTCAAAACTACTGTGCAAATCCATGGAGGCATAGGAGTAAATAAAGTATGCTCTTCTACTGACTGAACTACTTAGTCTCACATGTATACTATTTTGTATATGTGTGAGATTTTGTATACTGTAGAGTTATGAAGGAGGAAGTCAAAGACGGCTGTCATGGTGGAGAAGGAGGAGTGCTTCCTGAGGACAAGGAGTGACTGCAAGTCTGCAAACAGTTGTGGAGTTAAATCATGTTCTTCATTATCCTGGTGAGAGAATAGGGACACTTGTGCATGCAAATATATGTGGGAGAGGGAATGAGACTACTTCCATGTATTTTTAATATGTAAACATTTATATGGTAGCAAAAAACAAAGGTTGCTTTTAAAACATACATGTGTGTAGATACCTTTTCTCTGTACCCCTTCTTTTTATCCTGTCTCCCATGATTATAGAATGGTTAGGGTTGGAAGGGACCTTAAAGATGTTCCAGTGCCAATGACCCTGCCATGGGCAGGGACACCTCCCACCAAATCAGGCTGCTCAAGGCTCCATCTGACCCGGCCTTGAACATGTCCAGGGATGGGGCATGCACAGCTTCCCTGGACAATGTGTTCCAAGTGTCTCACCACTCTCATCATGAAGAATTTCTTTGTCGCGTCTAGTCTAAATCTCCCCCCCTCCAATTTAAAGCCGTCTATCACTACAAGCCTTTGTAAACTGTGCCTCCCAGCTTTCTTGTGGCCCACTTCAGAAACTGGAAGTTCACTAAAAGTTCTCTTCAAAGCCTTCTTTTCTCCAAGATGAACAACTCCAACTCTTTCAGCCTGTCCTTGCATTGGAGGTGTTCCAGGCCTCTGATCACCTTTGTAGCCATTGTCTGGACCTGTTCCAGCACTTCCATAGCCTTCTTATGTTGGGAATTCCAGAACTGGACACACTATTCCAGTTGAGATCTCATGAGCGCAGAGGTGGAGAATCACATATTTTGACCTGCTGGCCACACTTCTTTTGATACAGCCCAGGATATGGTTGGTCTTCTGGGCTGTGAGTGCATGTTGTTAAGCTTCTCATCAATCACAACTCCCAAGTCCTTCTCTGCAGGGCTGCTCTCAATCATTGTAGAAGCCACTAGGTTGGTCAGAAAGCCACTAGGTTGGTGATACCATTAGTGGTATCCTAAAATGAGCTCCCCAGAGTACTCACTTGTTGGAATTGATAATAAGGATAATAAGAAATCCTTCTACAAATATATAAATAACAAAAGAAGAACTAGGGAGACCATACAGTTCCTTTTGGACACAGAGGGAACAACAGTAACAGGGGATGAGGAGAAGGCTGAGGTACTAAATGCCTTCTTTGCCTCAGTCTTTAATCGCAAAGAAAGCTGTTCCCTCTGTGTACAAACCCCGGAACTAGAGGAGCAATATGAGGCTCCCATGGTCCAAGAGGAGGAGGTCAGAGCCTTGCTT